>JANIJG010020162.1:194713-223368 GCA_024611175.1 Megaceryle torquata | reverse complement strand
TCAACGTTCTCAAATTTGAGAGGGAGGAATCCTTAAGTAATCCCAGACTATATATGGTGCTGCAATTAATAACATGCTTATGCTTTTAATTGAATGTTTACTATTTTTTTTTAAGCATACGCAGAAGAAAACACAAGATGGAAAAATTATCCCAAGCCAAAATGCTAAGCTTGCGTGGTCTCCTCTCTGTATTCTAAAAAAAACCCCATTACTATGCAAATAAAAATGGACAGGCTAGGATGCTGCTGCTATTTTTTTATTTCTCATAGTATCTCTTGGTGAGATCTTCCCTATTACAGACAAAATATTAATGTGCTGCTGAGTGTCAAATGCTAAGGACGCTTCTGAAAGCCATGCTCAAATAACGTAAATGCCTGAGTACAATGAAGATGGCATAACATTCTTGGGGCTTCGATAGCGTATCAGAAACTTTCATTTTGTTTTATAAACTGTCACATTACAAGACACTCAACATTACCTCATCAGCTTCCTGTAATTTGATTTATTTTATTGAGACTGCACCGAGTTTCTACAATGGGAAAGTGGGGGGAAAAAAACCACAGAGGAAAAAAAACCTTACCAAATAGTACATGATGGAATGGAATGTAGAAGGATGGCAGGGTTCTTTTCTTGATACTAATATACAGTGTATGCAGGAAAACTGCTCTTTGCTTCTTGTTGTTGGCTTCCCACCTGGTAAAGGATGTCTGCATGTATTGTAAGACTAGGGGAGAAAGAAAGAGTTTGGTCAAAATTCTGTTAGGAGAGTTCATAATGTAATTAAGAGCAGTCTAGAATACTTCAGAGTGCTACTCCTAGTTTTACCCAGTGACCTATCTTGGAGATACAGGTTTCTGTATCCATCAAGAAACTGGCAATTTTGAATCAACATCAAAATGGAATTGTCAAAGGGTTTGCGCATTCTTAAATATTTTGGCCCTTAGTGCTTCCATTATCTACATCTATAGCAAAGAGATGAGAACTGTAGGTGGTCTTGTAAAGTATTTCCAGAGTAAGACAATAGTAACATATTTAACGCTGAATGAATTTGAGAATGAAAAAAAAATTACAGTGGTAGAAAACAGCGATAAGGGGACAATCTATGTATGCGAGGATGCAATTTGACTGTGGAAATTTTATCTAAGTGTGTTTAGAATTGAAGGAAGTTATCTGACCTAAATGCTTATGGTTTTCTTAGCATTACTATCATCAGCAAAGAGAAGATGAAATATGAAAATTACCCAATGACCTGAAGATTGACACATCATTTACAAAACACAGTAAGAGCATCAGCCTAGAGATGCCTGTTCACTCCCTGCCAGCATCAGACCAAACGCTCAATCCAAAACCATCTGACACTCAGCATTGCTGCTTGTGGCAACTTCTACATCCAGTTTCCATGGTGGGTTTTTTAATCAACTTAGAATTTTCCATGAAGTTATAAATGTAGATAACGGAATAAACAAAACACCTTTCTACCAACAGCAGCCAATTTTTTTCAGAAATGAAAACTTCTAGCAACTGACAGTGGAGGGCGGCAGATATTCCCCAGCTCTAAAGTCCCCCCATTACATACTCTGTTACCAGAGCAGACCAGTCTGACTTACTGGGCTGTCTTTTAGCCAAAACAGGCCACCAGCCTTGTGCTTCTCATGTTCCTACAAAATGTCACACCCCTCAAACCAGGGCATTGATGCTGTGCCCCTGAAGCCTTTATGGAGTGGAGACGGAAGCTGCAGGCCTCAATTTCTTCTTTCCCTCGGGAGCATCCAAAGCTCTCTTTTGTTGTATGAGCATTTATCCTCTGGCAGTTATAATATTATTTGAGGTTCTCTCCCTATCTAACTTATCTGCCTCTTTTTTTTTTACAGGAATATTAAGCTATTTCATGAGACAAAAACCTCCATATATTCAGCTCACAGCAGCAAACTTCAAGGCCTTTTTAGGATGGGTCTTGTTATTTTAAAGCCCTGTGTATAAAAGCAACCAAGCAATTGCTGGGATGGCTTTTCCACTGTAGAGTACCTACAAGTTTCCTGCAAATTTTAGGCTAGACCTGATGAGTAAAAGGGTTTCCAGTCTGTCCCCAAGATGTTAAACATAAATAGTCATTCCATACATTATGAAATTAAACATCCTCCTTTATTCTGCATAATAAAACCAAATTGTGACAATTGTGTCATTAAACATCAAATGCAGTTAGTATGAGGAATTGCAGCAGCCTGGAGATTTTTCTCGGGTTTTGTCAGCAGCGTACGTCTGCCTGCAACAAGGAATACCTATATCCACATGCTTTCTGTCAACATGTATAACAAATGCATCACAGTCTTTGTGCTTCCAGCAATCAGAGACAGTAAATGATATATAAAGCCCTTCATTTTTACAATTCATGGGTAGAAGGCATTACATAGACAAAGAGAAATGTAACGTCTGCATGCTGATAGGGGAATATTCAGCCACTGCAGCTGTGAGGCAATTTAGAAAAAACACTGCTTTGTTTTATATTTATGGATTTGAATCCAAGCAAAATGTTATTTGGAAATGACTGGGACTCAGTTGTCACTTGGCCCCCATCCACTAATGCAAGCAATGGGACCACTTGGTCTGGGCACACCAGTGCTGTAAGCTCTTAAACCTCACAGCAGCAGCAATTCCCCTCCATGACAGAGCTCAATCAGCAACTGAGGGTGAACAAAGCATCTTTTTTTGTTTGCTGTCATGGGCCAGTGGCAAAATGCAAACTACCTGGAGTAATGGGTGGAAACTGAGAGAAGGCTGGTTCAGGGGAATTACTCTTTCTAATGATCTTCCAGCAGTGGAGGACATCCCTATCGCTATGTCTAAATGGTAAGAGTTGTCTTCCTAAGTAGCAATGCCAGAAAATAGTATGATTATCATTTTTGCAATGCTCAGCTTCCTATATTACAATGAAGGAAAACAAAAGGCCATGCCAAAGTATGGTCTCTCCTGCACTCCTTTTTACTTTGTCTATCCCCTTCTACTTCCCATATTCTAGCAGAGACAAATTCCACCTTCTACAGAAACTTATACTGATATTAGAAAAACATTCTATCCAAAAAAAGTGTATCAGAGGGAGTTAATACTATTAAGCTCATCCCCAGATGGAACGTAGAATTCACATCCCTTGCATCCTCTAGATAATTAGGGGAAGATAAGCAGCTCCTAAAGAAAATCAGGACCCATTAGATGTCTTACAGACCTATCTTACAGCAGTGTCCATAAAGTCCTTCCAGTCCCACCTTACAAATTTTGTTGACTTGGGAGTCTTGGTAAGTAAGTCAGGTTAGAGGTTTCACCTGTACTTTTTAGATGGCTAAGCTTAAGGAGTTACTAAATCTAACAAAACATTAAGCTTGTAAATTCATACATCGTGTTCCCCACTGAAACACTATTTGTTTTTCTTGCTCTGTTTCAAAGCTGACTTTGGGTACGCTACAAACATGCAATTTCAGAAGTAAAATTTCACAAATGTTAGGCAACTGTGGTGGCAGCAATCATTCCATAATAACACCGCTGAAACAGGAGGTGCTATTGGCTGTGTTATTACAGGAAATGTTTCCATAAAGTTCCTGTAAAATCCATATGCACAGTCACCCATATTTGCAACTGTAAACAGTTACCAATGTGTGCAATTGGTTATTCTGAATACAGAGCAGACATCTGCATGGGAAATGGATGTGCATGCAAATTTAGTCCCAAAATGGGTTTAATCCAAAGCTGCAAAAGCCTTTTGGAATATTCCTGTTGATTTCTGGGATTTTGTCCATAGGTGTTATTTCCATCGCACTGATGTTACTCCATTGCTCATAAATATCAAGAGGCAGCTTATAGCACAGTTAAACTGATATTGAGTCAAATCAAGCCCAAATACTCTAAGAAGGGATAATCTCAAGAAGTAAGCTTGATAGTCACTTCATAATTAAGCATGAATCATACTGTTACATATCTTCTTCTACAGTGGATCTCTGCAAGCTCTCTGCCCCGCCCCCCTGAAATCTGTTTAGTGAGGAAAAACCTCCCAACTTTTAAAATCCATGTTAAAGCTTTTCAATGAAAAGAAAAAGAAACAATCAAAATCCTTTATAAAGCTTAAATACCTTCCACATTTTGCTGCTGCTGCTGCTAAAGAATCTAAATAACTAAGAGTAAAAATAAAATATGCTGAAAAGTGTTTGAATTCTGTAATTGTACTCACATTGCAATGAGGTTTGTTTTGTTTAAATCCAAAAGCTCTCAGTATTAAGTAAGCTTCCAGGTTGCTCTCAGGAAGAAAAGTACCACCAGCTCTCTAACATCACTCAAAGAACCAATGAACACCTGATGCACCTCCGCATTATACATTTGTTATTATACAGGGCTTTGGGGTCCCTTGATGCACTGCGCTGTGGGCACAGAGTCATCTTCTGCTTAAAATGCTCTTGGTCACCGCAGGGCAGCCCATGTGTGTGAACCAGGTTCAAATTAGCGGTGAGGTCTGAAACAGAACTGAAATGTGGCCAAACAAACAGTAGTGACCTCCAGCACTTCACCGTCTGCTGATCAGCGCAGCAACAGGCACTTGTTATGCTTTGCCAAACCCTCTCATGATTTCTCTTGAAAACTAAAGTTGCTGCTCTTTTTGGCTTAAGCCACTGCCCTTTAATAAGATGAGCTGTTGGTTTTGGTTAGCTGATTGATAAGGTTTGAAGTGTGTTTACTTTGCATTCAGTTATGTGTAATCTGGCAAGGTGCTAAAAGGAATCATTTATAAAAGGGATAAATTTGTATAGATTAGCCAAGTGCCTAACAAGTGAAAATACAGCCATCTAAAAAATATTTAGAAAAATTAAACAGCAATGAAATATAAATATTGTTGAAAGTAACACATTTAGTAGGCCACTGAAGTATAACTAGGAATAAATCAAAAAGCAAAGAAAAAGACTAAGAACACAGTGTGAAGGCTTAGCAGTATAATCAGGTAAAGAGCAAAAGGTCATAGCTCTGTATCTATTCCTCTGCCATTACTCAAAGTTCATAAACTCAAACATATTATGTGTTAAATATAAGACGACAGCTGACTGGTTAGGTTAATGACCTTCGTGGGTCTATGTTTCTAATTTTCAACTGAGCAGCCTGGGACATACATTGTGTCTCTCTCCATTTATGCTACCCATGTTAAACTACAAATAAAATATATTTATTTCTCATTCTTTATACTGTGTAATGCATTTATGTTTTGTCTTTGGGTTAACACGTATTTAGATACAGATTTAGACCAGGATCTACAAATGCCTGCTCTTCCTGTACATTAGAAAGCTGTATCTGGTCAAAGTGTCACACCAGCTCATACCTCATTAAAATGGATGTTGCTACACTTCAAAAATCTGGTTATATTAACAGTGTGCTGAAGATGTCAATGTCTTTATGGACTGCTTTATATTCCTATCACTCTCTGTAGACAAATCTGTATGTACATTTATATACGCATATATATACACACTCCTCACGCAAGGATTATGTGGGGTACCCACCACTTGGGAAAGAAAGCAAACAAGCTAAATTCATTATTATTTTAGTAGATTCCAGTTTACCTCCTGATTCCAACAATTTAAGGGGGGGGGCGGAAATGCTGCTCTCATACCAAATAAATGGGACCTGCCCCAAGTAGTGCACAACTGGTTGGCATGCAGCTGAGTCCTCAGGAAGTCCAGGCTCCTTCCCCATTGGTACTGACACCACCCCAACCCCAACACACATCCTCCCACTGCACACCCTCTTCTCTATGCAACCTCAGACAGCTCTATGTGGCTACATCACGCACACAGGCTTGACTGTTGCTGGGAGGTTTTACAGACAGATGTTGACACAGACTGCCAGTCAAACTGGTCCTTGTTGATACCATGCTGCATTTTTCAAAAATAACATCTCTGATATCGGATGTGCCAAAAAGCTCTACAGGCAGCCCAAGCTTGCACTCTGGCCTTTCCTGATATTGCAGGAGGAGCTCATCTTGCACAAGGAGAATGTCACAGCGTCTTTTAACAAGCGAAGATTTCTGGTTTTTTAATAACATTAAAATCGTATCCCCTCAAGATGCCACCACATAATCGTATCACATCCTTACTTCTTCCCATACTGCAGAAAAGATTGTACATGAAGAAACTTTGTAGCATATAAATATTTCCATCGGTATTATTTCCAGATTTTTCAAAATATAAATCTAATCTACTACTGAATTTTCTACTTCTGGATGAAAAGATGTTTGAAACAATAGGGAAGAGCTAAAAAAACCTGAAAGAAATCAAGCAGTGCCTATTTCTCCACTAATAATATCATGGGAATTTTAAAAAAGAGATGTTAAAAAGTACACTATGAGTAAGAAGCATCTCTTTGGTCTTTTAAAAAAGAGCAGTATTTTACTGACATGAGTTCTGGTCTCTGTTAACGACAGAAGTCTGGGTGAGGTAATTAATATGCATGAAATGGTGGTTGTTATTTTGAGTAATACCTATTTTATACAGTTTTCTTTTTAAAATCTAAAATCTCTGGAGCACAGAAAAATAGCTCTGAATAATTCTAGAGAGATCTTGACTTCATATTAATTGATCTGCTAAATCATGAAGTGGTTATTGCCTGTATATATTTAAAAATAGGTTAAAAGATGTTAATCACTGATTTTAATCTTGAAGTTCTGCATTCTTAGCTAGTAAAGACTGTAATCCTACATGGTTCATGCCTTATCTCTGAAAGCTCTTAAGACTTCTTTTCAGAGAAGTCTGGTTTGTTTTCTCTGTTTTGTGTAAGTATACCTAAAACCACCCTAGAATATCAAAGAGAGTTTAGAGTTTTGTATAATATCTTTAGAAAACTTGTGAAAATTTGAAAAAAACCCCATTGTTCTCATAAAATCATTATAATCCTTGTTATGTGGAACATGTCAACTCTGCTAGACAGAAAATACCTACATTAATGTGAATGAGACCAAAACCAAACTTCTAGCACAGGCAGCCAGCTAAACTAGACAATGTTACAAGTCCCTCACTACCGTGGACATCACCTAAAAATAAAATTATATATTCATTGCTGCTGCTGTTGTTAATCTGTCAGTACCTACTAAATTTGTGAATACATGGCAGCATTATTCCTGACCCAAAATGAGTTCTAGAAAACAAGATTTTATCGTGCACATTTGCTCATAGTGTCCAATCCTGTCTATTCTACAATTCACCTGCTATTTTGACCTTATCAAATGGATACTCAGGTTATGATTTTACTAAGTAATTTACTTACAGAAGTTTCATAAACAGTTATGGCCTTTCCAGATTAAGTAAATCTAAATTGAAGTTTCAGCAATTTTCCACCTTCCCTTACTGATTTCTTCTCCCCTACTTCAGTATGTTTATTTGTACTAGTTAATTTTAGCACTTTACAAACTTGCCTCAAAAATCAACAAAGAATTGAGTTTTCTGAGCTGATGCTGTGAGGTGAATTTTATAATCAAACATCAAATTTCAGCCTGGTTTCAGGGAAAGATGGTTCTACAGATTGCAATGAAGAACAGATCATTCTACAGGTAAAGACAAAGACCCAAAGTACACATGATGACAGCTACAAATAAGCAAATATATTTTAAGTCTCTGCAAAGCATTAGGTTTTCTCAGCTGACTAATGGTGTAAGAAGTTATGTGATATATATTCCACAAGTATGTTTTCAAAGTCATAAAGAAACCATCCATGTTTTGCATCATTAACACTACCACCATATACCAGAACGCTTCCTCATTGGTACAGAGTCCACTCAGTAAAAATGTACCAGTATTTGTTGCATTCAAACGAATTTATGGCATTTCATAGAAGTATTTTTAAGTGTTTAATGAAAGTGGCTTATATCCCAGCTTTTAATGGGCATGACTACATTTTAGACACATAGAGAAAAATCCTGGCTCTCCTGAAGATGGTGTCAACCTATCAAGAAAGTTAAGACTTTTAAAGGAACTTGAAACAACCCAAAAGGACAAGAGAGGCAAATTGCACTTTCGCTTCCTAGTTTCATCTAAAGCCACTACAATACAAACAATTACTGGTTGTTTTATCTGTGTGTCATCAGCCCAACTAAGACGACCCGCTTTGTTTCACTGAAGCACGTGGTTCCATAGCACTTTTAAATTGTTAAAAAGATGCTGTTGCTTCCACAGCTGTTAATTTAAAACAATGATCCACTGGAAGTTTTACAGACAGTTAAAGTGCTGATAAACCTCTATCCTCCATCATCTCGTTATGAAAAGTAACGGACGATTTAGATTGGAAACCTATGAAGATATATTAGCTCAAAATCCAAATGGAAGGGAAAGTTTTCCTTACATGTTTAGTCTCATTCTTTTGACACTTTTACATTAGAAATAAATGGCACATTTAATTACTTACATATTACCTGGTGGATTAATGCTTTTGGAAAACCACAGCTAATCACAGAACCATCTAATTCAAACCTAGCTCTTTTTTAAACCGGTAACTTCATTTGATCCTTTACAGATAATCAACTCTTACCATCTTACTGGAACTACATCCATATAAGTATCTCTGATTAAACAAAAATACTATTTTCATTGGGTTTTAATGCAGGCTTTATATTTTAGTAAGGTATGTGATTTTTCTTTAAACTGAATTATAATCTGCTTCTGTAAAATCCATTAGCTCAGAGTAACAGTTATGTTGTACCAAAATTCCATTGTCCCGAAATTAAGAATCAAAATCTACTGTGCATTACACAGTCTAGGGAGCCCATATCACTTTTAAGGAATCGGAAGAGTAACATAATGAAATATTTTCTCAGATTCCATAAATAACTGGATAGTTAATGGTTGGGCTTATGAACATGATACTTTGGGTAAACTTGTTTAGAAATTTAGATGCTATTTATTTTTTTATGACTCTTAGATTATGTAGGACATTTGGAAGGTGGAGCTTTTGTACTCCTGGAAGGAATTTTCTGAAGTATCGTTCATATTGCCACCACATGTTTGTTATAGTGACATCTTCAACAAAGCAATTTAAAAGTTTTTAAAAAAAGAGACCTAGAGACAAAACCCATGTCAGTGTCTGGAGATGCACTCAAAGGGAAGTGCTCATTTGTCTCGGCTGATGGTTTTATTCATTCTGTGTTCTCCTACTGAAATAGTATGAGATAGACTTCCTTATTTAGAAACCTCCTTCTAGAAATTAATTTTACTTAATTATTGATGTTTATTAATACATTCTTTAAAGAATGTATTAGGTTTTAAATTACTGTTTCAACTCATAGCAAACTGGTGGGAAAGCCAACGAGGCAGAGTAGAAGCCATACTTTCTAAGTGAAGATAAAAGCATGCTCATTTATTCGAAACCAACAGAGAGGAAATAAATTGGAATACTGTAACTGACCTAGTGTCATCATCATTAAGTTAATATTACACACACTATCTGTGATGCTGAAATGCCTGAGTGTTGAGGACACATTTTCTCCTAGGTATTTAAAGGTATATTCTGTCCAGTCACGTACAAAATTCTACTACAATTTAAGATCTTTACATAGTATGTAAAAGCAAATTTCCCCTAGACAATATATGTTACTTTCAAGTACTGTAAGTTTTCCACATAATTTTGCTTTTCATCCTGTCTGGGAATGTACAGCGATCTTTCCATCACACAGTCATTTTCACCATGCATTGTTTGTTATACCCATCCTACCAAGAACTCATTTTTGATTCACATCAAGCTTTAGATAAAGTCCTGGGGTGATTTTTTTCTTCCTGAATTCAATGGGTTTCAGCCAAAAAGCATCACTTTAGGTCATTTAAACTGCTAGAAGGCAGGGGAGAATATTTCCGAAGCTGCTGTAACCATTTAATTTTTGTGTGTGTGTATCTGTCTGCGTCACAAAAAAACCCAGAAAAATACCTCACATGTCAAGTAAACTGCTATCTTTCACTTGGGGAAGGTCACAAGTAGCAGAGAACTCTAAAAGTCTTCTTTCCTGTGCTCATCAACTTTATTTTCATATCTTACTCAGCAACAGCTATTTTCACATTTGCATCTCCTAATTCAGTTTTCTCATGCCAAATACATTCAATCAGGATGGCATCACACACAGGAGCTTCTGGTCAAACTACTACTCCAAACATTTTTGTGTCAAATGTACTTACCCTGCTACTCAGTCCACATCAGCTGGACTCCCTTTCCCTCACTAAAATCCATTTGTTTATTAACTGCTTTACAGGAAGAACCTATAAAACCTCTGTGTATTTGCCTGTACAATCTTCTCCAACCCTACAGGTCTTTCACATTATCAGTCCCTGAATAGTTTAGATGGTAGTAGGTCAAATTTCTCTTGCCAAGTCAGAAGACCTGCTAATCTACCCAAAGGAAAGGGAAGAAAGACAAAAAATTATTCTCTAAATAATATTTTATAGTCTTACCAAAATAATGCTGAGAATGGATCTGAGTTGCCAAATTTCAGGTGCTTTTCTGCTTTTATTAACACAACCAAACCTCTTGGAGCTGGACTTCAAAATGAGGATTTGTATATCTGGAAAGCAGGTGCAGAAAGGGGTAATACCCTGTTTTTCTGCTTATTAGTTTTGGGTTCTTAGCTTACGTCTATCTAAACAAGCAGGCAGTAATTCAGGTGCTCTCTTAAATCTCTGTGGAAGTTCAGACAAATCACTTATTGTAACATTCTACTACACAGCTTTCCAAATCTATAAAGCACAGCATAAATCTTGGAAAGCATTGGGGTGTCATGAGGGTAGTTGCGCAAAGAGAAAATTTGTGGAACATGTACAATAAAGACAATTTTCATCTGTAGTACTGCTTCTCTTCCCTATTGTCCTGTAATCATGGCCTTAAAAACAGTAAGTTAGCTTTCCAAGTATTTACTTTCCAGAAAGGGAAGATAGGGACTTAAGACAAGAAAACAATTTTGGTCCAGAACGTCAGCTATTAAAAGGCACAGATCCTGTGGTACCCTTCTGCTGCTCTTGCCTGAGGGCCTTTCTGTGACCTATCTGAACAGTCGGGACACATATATCAAGATGACTTTGCACATTATGCACATCCTGCGGGAGCCTTTTCTCTGCAAATAGCATGTTCATTTTTCCTTCCATTGCACTTTTCATCACGTAATTACTCATCTTCCAAAAATCATGAATACACAGCAAATGAGACGGGACTCCAGCACACACAGAAGTTCTGAGGCATGAACTATGAACCTGATACAGAAAGTCACATTTCATGGTTAGTCTTACACTGGATGGGCCAGGAGGCTGGTGAGGCTGGGATCTGTGTCCAGGACAGTAAGACACCATGAGCCAACACAATGACTTGTAAGACCAATGAGCAACACAAATGCTAACATGATCTTGTTTCTGTTCTGTGATTAGAAAAAGTCCTGCAGAGGTTTCACAGAACAGCAAAACAACATGTGAAAAAAAAAAAAATCTGCTGGTTAAATGCAGATTAGCTATAGGTATGTATGTGTATTACACATATGTACCACTATATTTATAGCACCATTTATACATATTTATAAAATAAAGTAACTACAGGAATATGACTTCTGAAAGCCATCATTTTCTAGTCCATATATCTTAAAAAAAATTCCACTTTAGACATGGTTTTGAAAAGAAAATAAGAGGATAGCAAATCTTTTTGCCCATTAATCCTTCCTCAGAAGATAAAGCAAGCACCAAACATTCTTTTTAACAGCCTGTTCTGTGATTTCACAGCTAGTCAGTCACTGCTCTAACTGTGGTCAGGACTAAAGCACAGAACCATCGAGCTGAAACATATTCAGGAATCTTATTTTTAAAAAGTCACACAGAAAAATGAAAGCTGTCTTTTGTCTTCAGTTTTGTAAAATCATTGACATAATGCTGAATAACTTTATTACGCAGTCCCTATGAGATCATGGAACAACTATCTTAGGAAATTTGCATATCATGGCTACATTTTCACATTCCTCCCGTCAGACTACTGCAACGAGCAATGTTACCATCAATTAGCATGAAATTCAGCGCAGTTCTCACCCCTGGATTGCTTCTTTCATGGTATCTGCCACAAGCTAATAATTTACAGCTCTCAGTCTCTCCAGCTCTTAAGCCTATGAGCTAGAAGATCCCAGCAGATACAGTCCTGATATAGACTGACAACCTCAGCACATCCCACAGCAGTCACAAGTGCAGGACTGTAATTCAGCTTGGCTGCTACAACAGTATCAAAAGCAGTCTGACCTTACCTCACTGTCACCTCTTGGCAACTCTAACAAGTGAACATCTTACAGGGCAACTGCCCTTACACATGTAAGATGTACTCCTTTCCAGACAAATGCAGGATGTCTGAAGAGACAAGAAAGTTGAGAAGCACACAACAGCCTTAAGGCCAGTGACCATTATTCAGCCTACAGACCAACTAAAGGTGGCACAGGGTGGTCATGACTGTTGTCCCCATTGAGCAAGTCTTCTGTTATGTTCTTGCACAACCTACAGAGTAAAATCTGCAAAAAGTTATTTTAAGTTTTGATTACAATAATCAAGCCTCATTTCAAACCTCTAAAACATGTTCTGCTAGTGACAAAATAATTATACAAATCAAAATTATTTAGCAAGTAGTTTAGCCCAAATTTCTGGTGCTCCCTTTTACTGTGGTGAATACTGGTACGTATGGACATAAACCAGAGAAAACCTATCATTTTTCCCCTCCAAAATAGTGCTAGTATTTTATAATCTTTTTTAAAAAGACTAATCAATCTCTCTTATAAGTCTTGTGCCACGACCAAGCTTCAATAAAAGGTTCCAGAAATCCTATAAAATTGAGGTGGTGTTTTTTCCCAAGCCACCTACATTTATCAAAGAAATGAGGAGAAGTTGGACACAGAAGCACTGGAATCAGCAACTAAAGCTTCACTATTGTTTTTCCCTGCGTTTGTTTTGCAGACAGACTCGATAGAGGTCAGCTTCTGATAAAACCTTAGAAGATCGCCGAGTTAATGACTCACATCTGCAATTTTAAATTATTTAGTTACCACTCAAGTACTAACCACAGGCGCAATAAACAGCAGCTAATACAAGTCATGCATGTTTCATAAAGGGAAATTGTACCCTCTGGAGTATATTAAATTTATCTTTGAAAAAAGCGACAGTGTTTTCAAAATCATTTAAGACCATTTTTTTCCTGCTATGACTAACTTTCTGCAGTAAAACCTCCCACTGATTTGGAGTTTTATTCAGGTATAGGAGATAGATTGCAATCTACTAAAAAAACATTTACTTTTGAAGTCACAACTACAGGAGAAAGCTATTTACAAAGGTATTGGCTAGCCTTGCTTGTGGCTTCTGCAGTTCTCATTTGTATTATCTGCAGATCAACAGCTGTAGCCTCATATTCTTCATATTCCACTGGAGCATCCAAAAGAGTGAGCACTATCCAAAAGTCAAACACATTCATGAGAAACAGGGTAACGGTCACCAATATCACAGCAACTTTGCACTGAATGGTAGCTACCAATCTTAGGAGCCTAGGTCCCTCATGTACCCCATTCAGACATGACCTTCTTTAAATCAGTTATGACTGAGAAAACCTATACAAACCGTACTACAGTTGTTAGTTACCCAGGAGAACTTTCTTGGGAGCTTAACGTGCAGTGAATTCCTGCTGTTACTGTGGGCAGTATTATAAGCAGGATTAAAAGGTAAACCCCACATCTCCAGAAATGTTCGATGTGAAATAACAGACTGCTAAAGGGTAATCGAAGGAAAAAAGAAAATGTCCGTTTAAGTGAGCACATCATAAACACCTCCGATAGATGGAGAGAGGCACCACGAGAGTATAGGCACAGGCTGGTAACTCTAGACCTGGTTTTATCTGGACTTGATAAACACAGTATTTTCATAACTCTGCTACACTGAGACTCCAGCTCACTGAGCTGCCATTTCCTTACACTTCTCATCTTTTTCTTCTGTAATTGGTACTCTATCTTTGACTTGGGAAGATAGTACCATGTAACATCATTCTGCCATCAGAGTATTTGTTCCTCTAAGGAATTAATGGTACTACTCTATATAAAAATTGAACCAACACAGCTTCTCTTTTAACTCAATTAAAGAGCAGTCATCTAGGAATAGATGACTTCTGAGGCAGAGAGCTTATGTCCCTCTAGAAATGCTACCTTTCCTCCAGCTGTGAAGCCATGACCTCTCAGGATCCAAGCCATAAAAAGTGTCTGACTAGCACAGGATCTGTCATCTGATTACTGCACTCTGTCTTCAAAAGAGCTCTTTCATCAATTTCTCTGTATTATCTCTTCGATAGTGGTTTCATCTCTTCCAGTGAATAAGGTTAAAGAAGTAGAGGTTGTCAGTGAAGTTACAGCAAATTAAAAGTGAAAATTCTCAGTTACTGCTCTTCCCGAGTTTCTGCCAAATGTCCTTGCAGTTGGAAACTTTGCTTATGCAAACAACAAAGGTTATGGCTGGTAAGAACTTCCCTGAATCTAACTTTTTTCATTCCTTCACAATATCCACTACGATAAGCCATTATTTACTACAGTGGTCAGTCAACTTACATTACTGCCTAAAGACGTGAAACACTGTTCTCACTATGCCCACCAAAAAGCTGCAGTGGTTTTTAACACATATTCTGCATATTTGTTAAAATGTAGAAATAACTATCAATTCTGCATCAAAATATGATTTTCATTATCATTATGATATCACAGTCTTGCAAAGAAATAGAACTGGCATAAGTAGAGATACAATTAATATCCTTATTAGCAGAACAGGACTGATGTACTACTACTGCTGAAACAATGGAAAGAAAAATCAAAATTGCCATAGGTTATGCATATGAAAGAAATTAATGAAACTAGGAATATTTTTTAATGCTATAAGCAGTAAAAGAAGACAAGACATACACAGCTAGAAAATCAGATTTAAGATAAACAGAGCTCAAATTGAGTTAGAATATCACCTTTGTACAATAATGATAAGGTGAAATACAACTGCAGAGGTAGACAGGAGTGGAAGACCAGAGAAGGAAGCTGTAAAGGGTCTGGGTAGCTAATCTCAAATGTATATAAGACTAGAGTAGAAATTTTAGATTACAAAATAACTAAAAGATATAGGTAGAAAAAGTAATGATTTTTAAAATACACACTAGGTAAGCAAAGATAACATCAGTTTGCACTAACTAAGCATCTCTAAAATAAAAGTATCCTCAAGTCAAGTGAAGAAGGCAGATTTACCCATGGTTTGATACCATCCCATTTTGTCCTTTTTGAAGTCAGTTGGATGCCCTTGAAGAGGGTGAGATCTCAGATACACAGATTAACTGGTGGCAAACCATGACCCAGAGGTGTCATAAAATAGGACTCGGTGGTGTCATATGTATTAGTTATAAATGCTGTCCTAGCATTCCACAATTAATGCATTCGCAATAAATGCTGGGAAGCAGCAGATATTTTCAGCTATTTTTATGTTTTCATTTATTGATAGAACCTTATGCAGAATTTTCTATGCAATTCTTTTAGACATCCAACTTCAATTAAAAAAAAAATTAAAATTATTTTAAAAAACTGGAATAAAAGCTTGTACCAATACAGATCACTACAATAATTAAGAATTTGATTGTGCATAAATCCAATAATACCTGATTAACTTAATATGCAATTTTTCCATTCTTCAAAATGTTTCTGTGGACACGAAATTAAATCAGCCCCTAAAAAGTAAAAACAGCACCTACTTTTTCTTCTTAAGGACAAAATTCTTATCTCTAACTTCATTCCTTTCAAGTAGGTACCACATGCCACCAACTCATGCTGCTCATTGCAAAAAATCTGCTATAATCATTTTCTTAATTTCAAAGTCAGACCTTCTAAGAAGTGTAAACAACCCCCCGTCCCTTATTCTCCAAGTACCCCTACATCAAAAGCAAGTACACTGCTAAAACTGAAAATAAGCTTTAGGAGATGTTAACATCTATTTTACAATTCACATACCTTAAGAAAGAAAAATCATATATCGCCCACTGCTAATTATGATCATATTTTTTTTAACCTTCTGTCTAACATAAGCCTTGCAATATCCATTATCATTGTAATTATTTACAGGAAAGCATCAGAATGCAGAAGTTGTAAATCCTGTTGGTACACAAAATAGCTTTACATCTTCCTACTTCTATTAGACTTATTACTTCATATTTCAAGCAGAAGTAAATATTCCCCATGTGGGAATATACTGTCTACTTGTGTAAGATTTAATGAAAGAAGGTAAATTGTGCTGTTGGTTCAAGTTAGACATGCAATACACTTCAATAATGTGCTATTTCCTTTTGTATATGATGAGATCCTACAGAAAACATGATTAGAAATCCCATTTGTGTTTGAAATTTCTTTTGATTGTTTTAAAGGCTATTATTCACATCAACAATATACTATTTTTCCTTCATCAATTTCCATTATCAGTTTGATTCAGAGTAATGCTGTCCCAGTAGGTTTCCAGACAGTGAATATAGTGAATATATATAATGAATACCGTGCTCTGACTAAACAAGCAAAGCAAACTAAAGCCTACTGATTCAATACATTCTGAAAGACAGTTAACAAGAATAATAATTAAGTACTGCATTCAAAGATCCTTGTTTCACATCTTCCTTAGTATACATAGTCTTTCTTCACAAAAGAAGAATATCACTACATGTTGACCTCTCAAATCATTACAATAAAGTAAATTTTCAAAAGAATCATCTTTTTTCTTAGAAACTCTACAACACAAAGACATCGTCTTTCCTTTCCACTGCTCATTTACCAACGTTTACAACTAAGAACATTTGCTTGGCTTTCACATATCTAATAATGTTCTCTTGTTATAAAAAGAAAGTGCAGTACCTCAAAAACATACAAGGTAAGGACCACTGCTTACTAATGGACAAGTCAGTTTTCCAAGAAAGCTGTGGGAGAACTACTAAGTGACTATTCCCGTATTACTGGTTGTTCACTTAAAAGATGGTGGAATGAGGCAGAAGTAAGAAAACTAGAATGCAAATGCTGGCAATGAAGCTGGTCCCTGATCTAATGATGAACTAAGGGGTCTCTGGAGAGAAATTATTTTGCTTCCAGCATTTTTCATAGCCACTTAACCCACAAAGGTTAACAGAGTCGATGCTGCTTTAAAAAAAGTAATTTCAGAAATAGCTCTTAATTTTTTCTTCTTCCCCCCCTTAAGTACTAATTACTATTCAAGACAAGATTTCATGATGTTAACAAGAGATGTTTACTATTTTTCTTAGTCTCTCTCTCTCAAGTGCTGAATTTTGCCTAACAGATCTTCTTCAAGTTTATTCTATCCAGAATTAATTTCTTTCTCTGTTTATTCATGCATTTTTCACTCCAAGTCATAAAGCAGAAAGGAATAAGGTATTTAAACACTACGGAATGCCTTAATACATTGACAAGCAAAGTGTGTGTTGTTGGCATATCACTGCCTATTATTTGTTACTTAAAGAACAACAGAAAGTCAAGAATATAACACAGATGCTCTGGTAAGCATATCCAGGCAAAGTTCATTACCAAAGTCATAATAAAAGAAACAAGCTCTGACACTTGTCAGAAATGCTGTAGATGGGGTGATCTGTCTCTGGTAAGGTTTAAGGTCTCCTGTCAACATGAGAAAAATTACCTGTCCTGAGCCAGAACAAAGGACTACCTAATTCTGTGCCCTGTTCCTGTTACTAGCCAGAAAACAACACCTAGGAAAGTTATAAACATACAAGTACTTACAATACCTCCCCAAATCCCGTACCAAGTACCAGTCCTTTTCAGTGAAGCAACTGTATGAAGCCATCATTCACTTATCCACTAGAGGAAACAAGCAAAGAAACTATATTTTAATCATCACAACTGAAAACACAAATTGTGCATGTGTGTAGAATTAGAATAAACTCTTAAAAGTCTCCTAGAAAATGACTTTAAAACATTTAGTACCAACTTGTCCACTTTGCAGCAGAGGGAGGCAAGTTTCAACTTCCCAAGAGCTGTAGTTCTCCAGGCACTGAGTGTTCTCACATTTCCACAGTACAACACACTGGAACCAATTTAATAGTACTCTCTAATGATGTATATTATGTTAGAATCTCATGCAGAGCCTCCTCCTGCCTGTTCAGGGTTGCTCTCTATCCCTTTGATATTAGCAGAGAACCATGATTTCCAAACAAGTCCGACCTTGAAGTACCACCGTGGTTTTAAGGTCAAATAGAAAAATAACAGTTCAACCTGAAACTACTTCGTGGACTGCTTTGTTGGGATATAGAGCTCACTTTTGAGGCATCAGGAGACTTCAAAAGTTGCTTGTAGATTTAGTAAGCATCTTTCAAACTTGTTAAACTGACAAGATTGCTCTGGACTGCTTCGTATGTGTCTGCTCCTCATGAGAGGTTTTTTTAATCTGGCTGCTACCTGGTGAGTTCTGCTTTACCATTCAGAAGCAGTTAATCAAGTCATGTATGTTGTTTGAAGAACTAATGCTACTTCCTGGAGGACAGTTTAAACGTGGAAGTGGAAAAAATCAAACTGATATGCTAATAATGTGAAAGTAGCACATTCCTAATTATATCTTGAAGAAGAATTTAGTAACTTATATGACGAAGTCAAAGTGACTTCCTTTATCACACACAGATGTACTTCTGAGTTTCAGTAGAATAGTTTCCTATTAGAAGTCAATTTAACCTAGATTCCTTTTTCCAGCTTTATCCTTTCCTAACTGGAAACAGACAAGAGTAAATACAGCCTCCAAGCCTAATGCAGTATTCTGAAAGGATTAAATAAAAATCTATCTGAGCAAACATAATATCGTTATATGTGTCTCAAGAAGGCTGAAGGATTATTAAGTGCTCTATGATTTTCAGAGTAGAGAAGCAAGCTACTTTGGGACGTATCTCAGACTACATTAGTGGGATTTTTATATATTTGCCTCATCAACTAGATTATCAGAAAGAGGAAAGTCATTTAGAGAGACAGATTTTTAATTTTAAAAAATTTTCTTAAGGTACTGCAACAGCAAAACCAATAAGAAAGAAAATTGAATTGATAAAAGCTGAAAAGATTTTATATGTATACATGAAAAAAAATGGCAACATGCAGTAATCTGTAATCACTGGAGGGGTTCTAGACCCATTTAGTTTTTCCTAAGATTAAATGAACAATAAGGCAAAAGCTTGGGGTTTTTTTTAATTGTTGTTTTAAATAGAAGGTACTATTTTTGCCTTAGGAAAAATACGACCCAAATATATCAAAATCACAAAAACGCCACTGAATGTATCACTCATCCATTGATTTATAAAATACTAATAGTTAAGAGTAAAAGATAATCAAAATTGCCTGCTCTTGAGCACTGTTTTTCATATTCAGATACTTCCCATGCTTGATGCAATTTGAGATATAACCCAAAAAGTGAGCTTTGGGAACCAGAAAGTAAACTATTTAATGTGATAAGAGGAAACTAATTTCCTTTAAGGAACACTAAACAGACAGCCATTGGAGAAAATCCACTTTTTAAAATAATATATCCATTTTGTATTTCTTTATGACACATAAATATAAATTGTGAAAAGTTAACCAACTGAACTAATCAACATTTTGCAGAACTCCATTCAGTTTGTTCCCTCATCCATCTCTACCCTATCGTATCCTGAGATTTAAATGATGAGTAAAACCTTCCAGTATTTGGTTTCTCCAGTGGCCACATACCACAAGGAGCTGCAGCAGGTCCACTGTGGCAGAGGACAACAATGAAGATGCATCTGCAGTGGATGAGAGTATTCTGCTTCTGTATTTTAAAGCTCAGGGCACTAACACCCACCCCCTGACCCACCCCCAGGACAAGTTGTTAATCACCATGAGAGAAGCCAACTGTTAATGATTTACTATCCTTCTCATTAGTTTTATAAGAAGGAGTACTACTGAACTGTCAAAGAAAACAGCATGTCCTACTCATACAAAAAAGGGGTTCAAATTAAATTTTTACAGCATTTTTTAAAGATAACATGCATTTTGCTTTCATACATCATTTCAACTAAATTTTAATTGAGATACAATCAAGACAGTATCTATTTTGGTGAAAAGGGCATCTTTTTTGTCAAACACATCCATGTAACTTTCATTCTTATTCAAATCAAGCCACTAAACTAAATTAAATGTAGTTCTGCTGTGGCAGAAATCTTTTTGGAACAAATACTGGCACCAGAATGATTTGTCTTCAAGATTATTCCTAGGCTCGTATGAACACTTCAGATCATACCGTAAAAAGGAATATATTCTATTCCACTATAATAATAATGATTTTTTTAAAGTATGTATAGTGTCACAAGACCAAATCAATACAAATTGATCATTAACAATTTAAATTAAAAAGTTCCTAGTATATGAAACTGAATTTCTTAAACAGCATTTCAAGCAAAAATTAAAATTAAGAAAGAGACTCCCAACTGTGTATATGAATTCCTACACAGAAAAGTGTGCAAGCATTGATTTATCAATGATCTGTGCCCATCCAAAGGTTTCTGAGAAGAAAGTAATTCATTTTATCTTTGCATCACATGTTTAGTACCTAAATCCAAATCACAAAGGGCTTCCACTGGATGGGTCCAGGATCGAGGCAGTATTAGATCTCTACCACCTTAAGCCACTAATGGCCATGTGTTGGTTTTTTATCCTTGCCCAAAACACATTCTGACTGCTGCCTTTCCATTAGGCATTTCAGCTTATTGTAGAAGGCTGGAAAGTAATCACATAAGGGTGGGTGCAGCACAGATCAGTGGGTACTTCTGGTCACCCTTCATCACCCACAGATTTACAAGATCAGAACTGATTGTTCCTACATAGGATGTATTTTTTAGTTTTTTTTTCAACACTTTGTTTGTTAAGCAGTTCTTTGTCTTAGCTTTTCTGCAAGTCTGTTTAAGATTTTGTTCTTTCGCCTTTTACAGCAGCTGCTGGGGGGGTGAGGGGGACAATCGCTTTTTCTTTTATTCTGCTTTTTTGCTGCATGCTTATTCTCACCTCTCTCCAGTATGTCTAAAATTTATGACTGCTAGGTAACTTTCCCCTGATATGAAGAAACAATTTAGTGACTCATAAAATTCAGAATTTAAATTAATTTATTTTTGTTACCATTAATTCCTAGTGTGACCACCACTGCTCACCGCAATTTAACACATACTGCACACTTTAATATAGCTGAAGCAATGGACTCTAAGGATCCTTTGAACAAATGACCACACTGAATGGTCTGTTCAAGTGACTGACTTTTCCTATTTTTTCTTAGTCACACAGAGTACCACATGTGAAAAGACTGACTGAAGACTGGCCTTGGGCTGCTGAAGCTTACAAGATGCAGTATTGAAGTAGATGATGCTTAGAACTTGTTGGTTTCTTTTCAAACCCATTGCAAAGGTATAAAAGCTAAAAAATATAAACATTTGTGTTAAGTAGTTTTTCACTTTTTAAAACCAGAAACTTTATTATGTTCACATTTACTAAACGTAATGGAAAATTCTCTAGTGCTGCAGGGAAAAACTGTTCAGTGCACAGGATTTAAAGTCCAACCAAGACTGGAGCAGTCTATTGATTCATTAATGACTAGAATCGGTAAACTACACCTTGAGGATCAATAGATGCAATAAAACAGCTAAACCAAAGCATTCAACATTAGAAAATATAGGTATTAACATTTTGTAAAACACTCATCCAGAACTAATCCTGAGAAGCCCTAGAAACACATACAGAGCTACATGTACAAGCTCTCTAACATGAAGGGCAAGATACAAGCTCATACCTCCTCCTCTTCTGGGAGTTTTACACCCACCTCTCTATCATTTGGGGTTAATCCGTTCACACGCAGTGTTTACAGCCACACTCAGCAGAGATTCTCATCTGGCCACTTTGCTAAGGCTGAGGGGAGTGGTACAGGTATGCTACAGGTACCTCTACTAAAAGAGACTCTTTCCGAAGATTATCACGAACAAAATTCCTGTTCATTCCAGATAGATAGCATTTTATCCCTCATGCCCTCCCATCTTCAATTTCTTTATGAAATTAGAAATGGTAAATAAGAACTGACAACGTTTTAAACATTATTGTCCATTTAGATCATTTGGAATTGCTACATGCAGTCATTATTTTTGCAACTTAAAAAAACCCCCATAATTGATGATCTGAGTATCAACATAAACTTGTGTAGTATTAGATAAAGTGCTGGTCTTATTTCAAAAGAAATTAAGGCAAATCAATCTTCAGAATAAATGAAATCCTTTTAAAGAAAAGCTAAATATAAATGCTAATAAGAAAAAAGTTTCAGTCACCCACAGTCAACTTTTTCTACCTTTTAAACTTTTTCATTTTCAGCATTAAAAAGGACTGCATTTTAAGTTGTTTGCCAGAAGTATGAACAGCATTTCATATAAAAATATATCACTGCAGGGAAAATATGTTCCATCTATATGAAGTTGTAACACAGTCTGGACTGAGTGATAATAAAGAAGTACTTGTCTGACTTCCTATGCTGGGCTGGTTTTGCTGCCAGCACCCTTGAAAACAAGAACTGTGCATTGCTCACTTTGCTGCAAACAATTCTTCAAAGTTTTAGTTTCTATTGCATCAAACCATCTCCCAGATTTGCAAACTTCTGACTTCCAACAAAAACAGAACCAAACACCAGAGTGTTTGCCTGAGCTATACCATTTCAGGGTCTAAAAAACATGTGTTCTTCCATTTCTATTAAAAAAATAAGCCATTATGTAAGGCATCAACAGAATGTTATTAAAGAACTAGCATGGCTTTAATGATCTTATTTCTTGGAAATTAATTATCCTTACAAGTGTCCTGTCTTAAGCCTGTTTAGATCATCTTAAATAAACACTGACAAAAGTTGCATCCCTGAACCATGGCTACCTGTATACACAGACACATACACATCCTTCTGTGGACTATGCATAACATAATATGTAGTCCTGAGCAGAACAAGAAATGTATTGTTTTATCCACTCATAAACAGCAGTCATCTTGTACTATACTGGTGACAAGGACTATTGAAATTCATGAGAGAATATGACTGATCATAAGGAATGCAGCCAAGAACAAACAAGCTCTCTGTGGTCACTTACCTTCCCACCCTACAGGTTATCAGAGAAACTGTACAAGCCCAGAGTACAAGCCTGTGCACACACAGAAAACCCACCACAGATCAAAGAAATGGTGGATTTTCATCTACCTCTGCCACAACTTAAATGATGTTCGACTGGAAGATAATGTATAGTTAGAAGTAAAATATACCAGTTCTAACAGGTAGCTATTACTAAGACTGATCTGTTTGCTATGAAGAATCAAGCATAAAATGATTGTCTCTGGCTTCCCTACCAAAAGGTTTTCTACATGTTTTTGTACTAGAGTGCCCTAGAGTACAGATGCCAGCAGTCAGAAGCTGACTTCCCTGCAAAAGAATTTGAAGATGTTGAAAACTATTAATTCTCTGGATAGGAGGAGATATAAAAAGTAGCTCTTGTGTCTGAATTCTGACAACTATCCCAAATTTTAACTTGATTCATTTTTTAGTTGATCTTTGATGTTGCTAAGGTACAGAAGACTTCAATAATCAGTTAACTGCAACAAAAGACTTCACCAATGACTGAAAGTACCTAGACTATGTCCATTTTATATGCCAGTTCAGAAGTTAGCAGAATCATTAGCAATTTGGTAAACTACAAGTAATTATGTCAGTCTCAGACAAGTTCATATCACAAGGTAACTTCACTGAATCAGATATGAGAAAGTCTTCCAATTAACTTCCAAAACCTTTAAATCATATCCCCATGTGGCAGGAGAGCTACAGACTGAATTGGGTTTTTCCTTAGCCATTTCCATTGCCCCAGTGGAAAGAATTTTCAAACATAGAAAATAGTTTGTCTGTGTTGGACAATTTTCTGTGTTATGTAAGTTATATTTAAGAATTTGATATTCCAGAAGTTATTTTATTAAAATAAATTCATTGTTAAGTTCTGGAAAAAAAAACGCTGAAGTAAAATTGAAGTTAGTCAGACTTCAAACCTGGGTAAAGACTATGATCTTCCACTGTGTAAGAAACTCTAAACATCTCCTTGACCTATACTCCATGCTTATGTCATAACCTGATACAGTTTGTAGGTACCAGACCACTCAGCAGTCCTGGCATTTCAGAGTTATGTTACAACAGCTCTTCTGCATTGAAGGGATATTTGCAATCATCTCTACCTTTGATAAACAGGAAAGATAAAGATGGCCAAGGCCACTAAGGTATGTTCTAACCCATTAAGTGTAAAATGGATTTAGGTGGTGGAAGTCTATGCCTAACTCAACAGGTACTAAGTATTCTGCTGTCCAGATGTCTAGATGTCCAGCTGTATTTTTCAAAAGGCAAGCTGAAAAGTATCAAGAAGTATCTCCACTGATCTGAATATACAGAATTCTTTTAATTATTAGTACCCAATCCACACACATAAACAAAACAGCAACCAGATGAAAAACTGCTAGAATGAAAAGATATTATTTTTCTTTTCCCTGAGATTTTTTAAAAAAATATAACAGAAGATTCTATTTATCATATTAATGCAGATTAAAAATAGTAGCTATGTCAAAACACAAATACTGTTAGAGAATATCAGTTCAAGGACAGGGGTTTTTAATCACAAAACCCAAATCTACTACAGCAGTGAAATCTAAATAAGACAACCTTAAAACTGTTTGACATACTATACTCAATTAAAACATCTGTGGCCATGAGCCTGCAATTACATACATTTGAACAGATTACTGCACTTGTGTGAAATGCAATCAACTTTTAAAGACTTCACTGTGTTTTACAGATGCTAAAGCAATCATAATTAACAACCGAATTATCATTCTCTACACACCGAGTTTGTATCAAAATCAGTGATTTTAAGAATTCAAGGTCATGCCTTCAAATGCTTACATCTCTTGTCACATCAGCTAGCAATGATTAAACTAAAATGATTAACATCTGGTTAGACTAAAATACAGTTGTTCAAAGCATCTAAGAAAAAAACAGTCACTAGAGGGTGAGGGAAAAAAAAAACCCAGAACTGATTGCAGATTTGTTAACCTGAGGCAGTTAATTTGACTGCTTATCACTGTTTCATCAGTGCATCTTTATATGCTGAATAAAGTAGACACTGGATTACTGCTTTAATCAGCATCATAGAATATCATGTTTCTTTCTGCTTCCTAACAGCTGGTTTAAGAGGAATAAAAGGTTTATGTGATGGGTAAGTTGGAATATCTCCAAGGGCTCTCTTAAGTTGCTAAGTTTCTACAGTTGGACTTTCAAAGCAAGCTGAGTCTTTACAAATACTCTTAGCTTAGTTTTTTAGAGTATGAAGTTTTCTACCAAAACCTAAAAAGTCAAGATAAATTTTCTACGTCCAACATGAATCTACACACTCATCCTTTAACATAATAATGACAATCATATCTTTGGACACCAACAGGGAAAATGACGTTACTTACTTTAGACACATAACTTAAAATCTAATTCCATAAAACAAAAGTAATATGTCACTACCTAAAAATCATGCTGCTAAATCATGAGGTTTCACAATTGTACTTCCATATTAAATAATTTTCACAGAACCCAACAAGAACAACACCACAAACAACAACAAAACCAAGAAGAAAACAAACAAAAAATCCCACCTCCCTCTCATTTTTCTTGCCCTTTGCTGTGGAAGAGACCCACACAAGCAGAACAAACTAGCCGCCCTATATGTAAGGGAATCTCTATGATACGGATGTGAAAAAGAACCTCCTTGTATAGCACTGACTGCAATATAAGACCCAAGAAACTTTATGCTATACAGAAAATGAGATTTTCAGTTCTATGTCCATCTATTGCTATTCCTACTGCATTGTGTTACCGTGAGTACTGCTGAGCACCTACAAAAATCCCCAAGTATGCAGCAAATATCCCACCCACCACCACCCCAAACAAAACAACACCCACAAACCCACGACTCACAAAGAAAGCAGTGTTAAGAAAAAGAAGTTTCCTTGGGTATTTTTCATAGTATATCTAGAATTACCTCAAATTTTTAAAATACTAACAAGGTAAGTCAACTGAGGATGTCTCTAATTAAGCTTTGCTATATTTTTCTTACCAAAGTTTGAAATAGAGCCACCAACACCGTAGATCCCTACTGATTTTGGGAATTTTCTCATGATAGCTGCTAGAAAATGGAGCACTTTGACTAATGTCACATAAATTTCACTGTGACATGCATCTTTACCATAGCTGTGTAAAACAGTTCTTAAAGTCCAATCTACAGTTTTGGTGGGGTTTAGCTCTAGAGTAAAAGCTCTTTACAGTCACATATTTGCTTACTGATGCTCTCAGTTTGAAGATTCAGCCCCTGTTTGGTGATACACTTTGCTTTCATAGTGCCAAAGTTAATTCCCCTCCTGGGGAAACTGAATTATCATTACACATTATCTTCACTTTAGATATAGAACAGATACAACTCACAAATTAAAATAAAAATCACAGTCATCTGGTCATTTCAGCTTGAGCTACATAATCACAGATATGGAGGGAAAGATAAAGTATAACCCACTGAATTTTGGCATTTATTGTGCAGTTTTCAAAACAGTCATTTGATACATGGGTAACTGCTTTTATGACAGTCAGAACAACTTTCAAGTAGAATCACAACCTTCAGGGGTACACTAGACTTGGGCACACATGCCATGCAATATTACAAAGAGTTCTTACTATGCTGCAGAAGTTAACAAGACAGTCAAAATTAAATTAAATTAAAACAGACTCCCGGAAATCCTAAATTATGCCTGGGACTTCTCCAGTCCCACCAGGATTAGGCAAGCACAAAACTGTTTTACAAATATCTCTATTCTACCCTGCCTATTAAAGGTACAGCACTTCCAGCAATATTGATTTTAAGGATATGCTTTATTTTAAAAAACCCCAAAAGGTACACAATACAATATATTGTTCAATAATCCATATTTATTTATCAGAACATTTAGCATAGGAACCTAGGACTTCCATTCTATGCACACACACCCCTTCCTAAGATCAAGGCTGCGATCTGACCAGGACAGCAATTACTGGTTTTGTCTTTCTTTTTCTTTTTTTTTTTTTTTTGCTCCCTTCCCACCAGTTTTTGTCTTATTTTACAAGTTCATAAAGAGATTATTTATGGTCTAGCTACAAAATCACTGAGCTCTGGACTGGCATCCAGGCAAGAACTGCTATAGAAGACTGATCTGGGGTAACGGTGAAACCATAAATAGGCACTTCAGCATGGTGCAGAGAACTACAGCATAGATAAGTATGTATCTTCAGACTTTTAAAGCTCACGTTATTGCTTCACACTTTCACTAAACTCAAGTTAATACTAATTCACTATGGCTCTGTGTATTAAAATTTTATTTCCAGATACAGTAGGGAATGCATTCAGGTATGTGCCTATGTTGGGAAGTCAGCACACAACAGTAATATTGTTTTAATGAGAAAGAATAGCAAACTGAAGATAGAACATTCTCAGTGCAGAGCTTCTACTAGGCAGACAGGAAAGAAATCAAGGCATCCACTATAATGAAATAATACAGTAAGATTCAGAGAAGAGTAAAATCCTTTCAAAGTCTCAACTCAAGAATCTTCAGACAGAGATGTTTCATGATAAGCAGTAATGCCTCCTTCAGGACAGTAAGCACAGGGATATTAAGAAAACATGAGCCCTTTCTCTTAGGGAGGTGCTCTATAGCTTGTCTCATTAAATCTTGTGGGATCCATTGAGATAAGTATCATATGTTAATGAGTAATCCGAACAATAGTCTTAGTTTTCAGACACACAGTTCCAAAGCAAATAAACAAAAAAAGCCAACAGCATACAAAAATTAAGAGAAATAGCACTGCATGTCCAGGAGCAACATGCAGCACCTGTTGTTTAAACTCGAAAGAGAAATCTGCCACCTCACCTCTGTCACTGAATTCACTTAGCTGGTCCACAAGGAGTTATGGGGACAACTGGTCTCTGGTCCTTCTGAAATGCCCAGAGCAGAGTTCAGGATGATTCTTTGTTTCCAAGTCAAAGATTTCTAGGGGAACTCAACCCCTGACTCAAGCAGAAAAAAAAAGCTACATACAGAAAGAAATAGAGTACAAAAAAGTTGACAGGATGGTGTTTTAGAAAGACCAAGATGGCAATGACAAATTATATCTTCCCAATAACTGCAACAGCTTAAAGGATATATAACCTCTTAAACAGGATTTGTACTGTAGATGGTATTTGAAAATCAGATTGCTACCACATAGCTATTCTGTTTATTGGCTGTGTGACAGCTACTGCTGCATCATCAAAGCCAGGCAGGTATGGTCTCCCCATCACTATAATGCTCTGTTTTATTTGATATTCTTTTTTAAAAAGACAGTGGTTTTAAGGAAATGCATCAATGAGGTGACCACAATTTGGGAGAACATCAACTATTCTGGTTTAATGAACTACATACAAGCATGTACTTCTGTATGGAACTGCTTATGCCATTATCAACAAAACAAAAAATCTCTAAA
>JANIJG010020162.1:165798-194613 GCA_024611175.1 Megaceryle torquata | reverse complement strand
GAATATACTGGAGTATGAAATGTATTAGGCAATTATCAAAAAAACAAAAAAACTTAAAAAAGAAAAAAAAAAAACCCAAAAAAAAAAAAAAAAAACCCCAAAAAAAAACCCCACAACAACTAATCCCAAAGTAATTTCTAGAAGAGATTTAAAAAAAAAAAATTCTAGAAGACAAAATACAGTTCCTTTTACGTCTCATTTCCTACTGGTATATTAAAAAATTTATACTTTGATTTAAGAATAACGTGTTATGTAACAGTACCTACCTATAACTACAGTATATATCTAACCTATATAGTACATACCTGCAATTATACCCTGAAAAAAGGTGAGAAGATGGGCATTCTTCTAGCAGTGACTCATATATAGGCTGATAAGATGGCAAGAGAGAGGCTACCCTGGGAATTGTTTGATTTTACTGCTGGGGAACAGGAACAGATGATGTTCTCCTATTGATATGAGCCAACAGTTTCTATTCACCGTCAACACAACAGAAAAGCTTCTTGGTTTGATGAATAGCCAGGTGAGTTTTGTAAGCATTTTTTAGATTATAATAAGCAAGGTGGGCTTTTTTTAGTTTTTTTTTTTCAATATTAGAGTGTGGTTGGGAAACAAAGTGCCCCAAAGCTAACAACAGTCAGTTATTACTTCACTACCTAAGAAATCATTGAAATTTCCATAGCTAGAGGCCTATGGCTTTTATTCTACTTGACAAAAAATCTGTCAAAAAAAAAATCATTTGAAAACAGATATATAACATTCTGATGAATTCTGTTGTAACTTTTGCTATTTCCATCTGCAACTAGGCATATTCTATTAAGTCAAAAGAGGAAGGCCAACTATTTGTATGGGGAAGGAAAGGATGAGAGAAAAGAAGAAAAAAAAAATAAGGTATTTCACAGAGCTATTTTCTGCATCTTATTATCTACTTGAGGCCCAGAACAAAAGTAGCCCTTCCACAGACCTATTCTCAAGGGGGGAAATTCTGCACCAAAACCAGAAATAACAGTTTCAAGGAAAACTAATTAATATGCAGATTGGGATCTGGAAAGCTCAAGATATTAAGCATGAAACAGCCATTGCACAGATTGGCCTTCAGAGCAATACCTGCAATTACCACTCAAAGGTCCACACTTGGTTTTACTTTTGATGGGAAGCACAAAAGAAGTTGCAACTCTTCAGCTGCTTAGTCCTCCTGCCCAATCTGTTCATGTCCCATCATTTTCAGTGTGACCTCAGCTGTCATATGGAGTGTTCTCAACCCGTGGCAGCTGCTCAGGCAGTTCAGGCCCTTGCTTCCAATTTATATGATCCGATATTTACTTCCAAAAAATAATTCTAGATTAAGGTTGAAAGTGGCATCAAAAACTATGGAAATATTTGGATTTGTGCAACTTGAAACCTATTCCTTGCTTCTACAATTGTGATATTAAAATACTGTATTTCTTCACCCTCTGAAACTTTGAGTCTAAGTGCCCACAACAGATGATTTCCATACACTAAGTTAATGACCAGTCCAGTTAATTACGTCCACATCCATATCCTGCACAGAATACATAAAATAACTACTTCCCCTATTTTTTTCCCCCAGTGCTGCCACTGGTATTATTCACAAAAAAAGGGTCTGTGGTATGTTACCATGTCACGAGCCGTAGCATCTTGAGTGAGAGTTTTGCATGAAATCCACCTACTGTCAGACAGCTGGAGGATGCCAACCATGGTAGGAGCAGAGTAAGCTAAACAGACTCATAGTCTTGCCTTGAGAAAGCCAAGTGTTTAAAATTCAATACTGAGTATGATTCATATTTTAAAAGAGCAACTGTCTCTGCAAATATCTAAGAAATAGTGTCAGTCAAATAAAAGGTTGTTCACTTGAAGGCAGAAGTCAAGAGTATCTAAAGCAAATCGATCTTTGGTGAGGGAAAAGATACTGAAATAATGTGGGCAAATAAAGCTAAAATAAACCACAGAAAACCCCCAAATAAGGGGCAGTGTATTAAATTACATAAAATTAGTAAATATGCTCCCACACATATGGGGAAAAATGAACGTATGATCAAACTAATAGGATTATGCAAAAGAAGCTTCTAATAATAGGTCTGTAATTAATCTTTTTTGTAGTCTTGAGGCTCGCCTATAATCGTTCTTCATGTGCATAATTCAATTCAGGCAAAAACTAATTCTATTCAAAGGACACATCTTATGACAACCCTCCAATTGCAAGGATTACTTTTTCTAATCTAGTTACATTTCAGCAGATGGTCCAGAGTCCACTCCTGTGCAGTGCTTAGCTTTCTTCCATGCTTTGTTTTACTGACAAACAAAACAAAACAAAACCCAAACAAACAAAAAACCACAAACAAACAAACAAACAAAAAGTTTTATTGTGACCATTAAAATGCAGTTCCTTTGGTATACAAAAGAAATAAAATAAAACTGAGGAGAATGTCACCTTATGTCTTCTAAAATTTATCATGATAATTACTTTGCTAGCTTGCTCTTGCTAGACTCCTTACTGTACTACTTAACCATCTTATTTTTACAAGGGTTATGGCACGATTTCTGAGGAAATAAATGCTCCATTATTGAATCAAATAGTATCTGTAGCATGAAACACATTATCTGGCATTTTATGCTCTATGTGTGCATGCACGGATGTGTTTGTGTCTCCATATAAAGCAACTTTTTTTTTTTTTTTTTAAGTTTTCAAAGTTTTAAGTAACAGATGATCCTTACAGCAAGAATGCATTAAAGTATCCCGAAAGTTTAATTTGTTTTACAAGTTTCATGAGAGAATGAAGGTTAAAAATAGGAAAAGAGAAGAAATTCTATTTGCCTCATTAGTTAACAAACCAAGCAAACAAACAAAACCCAAACCACAAACAAACAAACAAACATGAAATGTGGTGAAAATATTTTCACACAGGACTAAGAAAACATTTGAGAAAGTGTTTACTTTTTTATTCTCTCCTCTCCTCTTCCTTTTCCTTCTTTCCTCAAGTTATTTTGCCAAGTTATTTAATCAGAGAATGTTATGGCTGGAAGTTGAGACATTCTCTATCATCTATTGATTCTATATATTGATAGCTTCCTAAAATGCATACACTACAGGTGCTAACTGAGGCCAACATTTCTTTCCTGTTCTTATATGTTTTTTGATTATCAACCACACATGAAAAAAAGTTACTGCCTCCAACTAGTTATCAGAAAGACCTCAAGCACCATCACTTCAACACCTCCAATGTCACCTTTGTCTCCCATTCCCTCTCAAACTGAGTACACAAGAAAATTTACTTGTTTGGTCTTTTGCAATGTGGTTCATTTGTTGCTGCATATTGTGTCAGACCAGCCCCTTGTAAGATAAATGCTGCCGGTTCCATATTCACTTGTTATCAATGTATATAAAAAGCAGACTAATATGGTGTTGCAAAAACTCCCAATACAGGCTAATTAAAAGTTCATTTCTATGCTACAGGCTATCAAGCTCCTAGTAGAAGTTAGAAACTTGGAAATAAGAGAGAAAAGGCTTAAAGGTTTAATTAGAACAAAAGATTTTGGAATGAAAGCTCAAAATATGCTGAGCAAAATCAGTGAAGTTGTTTGAAGTGTGATTTAGATCATGATGTGAAGAAATGAACTCCTCGGTACTGAGTTCTTTTAATTTATATTACTGCTACTACTATGACAAGCCTCAACTGTAGTGTTGGGAGGTATGAATTACCATGGATACACCCAGGGATCTGTCTGGCTACACAGCTACCAGAACCCAAGCCTACTGCAGAGCAGTGTTATCAAGACCTTAATGGAAAGGGAATGCAGCTTTGTGTGTAAATTGACTGAAAACTAAAAAGCTGCAGTAGTAAATGCATGTAGGTATAGCTCAAAATCAATCATGAGCAATGCAAGATAAGGATGAGGATTTCACCTGAACAATAAAATAGTCATGTTGTCATTATAGCAAAATGCAGCCAAGGGGAAACTGCACTATAAACCTGAAGTCAGTGTCCATAGAACCATGAAGGCATCATTTAAAAGAAAGCTCTGTTTGTTCCACAATCTTCTCAGAAATCTCCCTGAGGAGATGTGCTCTATCATAAAGCAAGACCCTGGGCCTGGCAGCACACTTGCTAAATGGGTTCGTAACACCATACATCTCAGTCTGTCCCCAAACCACACTGGATGCTGCTGAGGTGAAAAATTTGCACTCTGCTCAATTATACTAGTCAGGCACAGTAATACAATTTAGGGTTTTTATACTCTAAGTATGTATGTGCATAAACTGACCTCAAGACAAACATACAGACTGGTTCAAAAGCATCTCTGTTTCATCACATTTTCCTTGAATTCTCCCTGTTACTGGCTGTTTACAGACACATCATTGCCCTTCCAAACTGTTATCTTCTTGCACAGTCTGGCAAAGCCAAAGCAGACACAAGTTCTGCAGATTTAATAAGAATGCTTGTAATGTGTCACAAGCTTCAGTGACTCTGGGGATTAGATGTATTTAGAAATGCCCTGTAATCTTCAATGTTCTGCAAGTAACCATGGTTCAGGACTAAAAAAATATAAAAACATGTCAAGACCCTGGTATACTTACATCTGCTTCGTGACATCTCATTTAGAGAAAAGATTCATTAACCTCAAAATGCTATTTTTTTTTGTAGCAGCACCATGACATATAAGGTTGAGAGATGGTGCTTGCTTTATAAACAGATTTTCAGAGTCACTTTCTGAATGGATTCAGGTCCCAGCAGCCTAAAATATGGTACAACAAAGTGTCAGAAAAACACTGAAATCCATTAAATAGGTTTTCATACTGAAACCTCACAAAACATGACTGTAACCCAAGCTGAGGCTGTTTCTGCCCCCTAAATAAAAGAGAGGTCCTAAATAAAAATTACTACAATGTGTCTACCAGGCGTGATAAGAAAAAGGCCTTTGGGTGTTGTGGGGAAGATGTCTGAAATGAGCCAGGTATTTTTATGCAAGAATGAATATTAAGTACTGAACAGGTGCAAAAGTTAATTTTCATAATGTTCTTAGTTATGCAGCAAATATAGCATTGCAAGTTTCATTGCAAAGGAAAACAGATTCTAACAAATTGTGTTTTGACACTAGCTGCCATTCAAATGAGTAAAAAAGTAAAAGTACTGTCATTTATTTTAACAACAGCTGACTTTAAAAAAAGCAAACCCAAAACCAACCAAAAAAAGAAAAAACTAAACAAAAAAACCCACACAAACAAAAAACCAAACCAACAAAACCAACCAGAAAAAAAAAGAAAAAAGAAAAAAAGTAAACAAGAAAAAAAGAAAAAAGAAGAAAAAAGAAAAAAGAAAAAAAGAAAAAGAAAAAAAGAAAAAGAAAAAAAAAGAAAAGAAAAAGGAAAAAAGGAAAAAGAAAAAAGAAAAACAAAATATGAAAAATGAAAAATGGAAAAAGAAAAACAGAAAACAGAAAAAAGAAAAAAGAAAAAAACCAACCCACTACCACAACCAAAAAAAATGAACAAACAAACAAACCACACCACACAAACAGGACAATATTACAGGAAGGAAGAAACTTATTCAATCATGAAACATAAATAAAATGCTAAATATGATCTTCACCATGCTTAAACATCAAAGAACAGATAATGACTAAACACAGAAAAGAAAGAGAGACAATGTACACACACATCTGGGTTGTATTTACACCAACCTATTTGTAGTTCTATCAAAAGAACACTTAATGCTGCAAGCAGCTGAAGAAGGGAAAGTGGTAAACTTCCAGGTAACCAAAACAAGCTTAGCCAAATTTCCAGATAACCAAAGTAAGCCCAGCTACTTGGGGACTTTTGCTCAAGCACCCACCTCTGAGCAATGGCAGGTTCTAAAAGAAGTTTTTTTGCCTTGCCCAATTCTTCATTCATCAACATCATTATAAACCTGCTCCTCTGGGGAGCAGCTGGACCACATCATATTCTGTTTTCTATGCTCGTATTCTTGTTTCCTCAACAAACATCCTCAGTCTTCAAATATTGACTGAATCCCAAGCAAAGACTCCAGGAGAATGGAAATTTTCTTGTGTTTTCTTTCAATAGATTTCTAAGTGTTTTTACAATGCCATGTAAGTAACAGCATCGCTGTATGAAACAGTGTAACTGAAATGCTGTAATTAATTTTGAAACCTGCCATCCTAACCTGTAATTATGATGTAACTGGAAAACTATAATCAAGGATCAAAGCCCAGTGCCAGAAAGGAAAGAAAAGGAAAGGGGACTGGGGAACAAACAAAAAACCCCAAACCACACCAATTTTGCTGGTACTCCAAGAAGTATCAAGCTTTTGACATTTTCACACCTTTTAACTTTAACTGTGATTTAACTACATAAAATGCATTACAAACTTTACAGAGAAGTCATTCATAAATCTGCCTCAGATGCACTCAGCTGTATATAATTCCCCAACAGTAAAGAAGAACTTGTAATTATTTATGAATTAACCAGGCCGACTTTTAAGGCTATAATAATATTTGCTTGGAATATCCTATCAGTATTGTGACAGCAAAGCTAAATGAAAGTAGGAAAGCCTCTGTATGAGAGGGAGATGATTATTCTTAACAATGGATTACATAAAAAGTGAAATAAAAATCACCTGCACTCATTTTCTCACACCCACATATTCACAAGCACTGAAACATAGGCATTGAAACAGTCTGTCCATTACCTCCTCTACTGTCATGGAGGGTAAGAGGCACCAGCTATCAATGTTTGTCTCATGGGCTGTTCTTACAAAGGAGAAGATACAGCTTCACCTTTCATACATTTTAGACACTGACAGAGATTCTCACCTTTAAAATTTCCCTTCTGTCTTACCCCTATGAGAGTAAGACAGTATCAGTTACTCATTGTCTTTTGTCTGTTTATCTGGATGTCTGATGATTGCAGTCCTATTCTTTATCTTCCCTTCAGAATTTCCTAACAGCTTCTCTCTGTCCACTGTTTCCACTCTGTCCTTTTGTTTTCCCAACCTCAAAATCATGAAAACCTTTATGTAACTGTGCTGTGATTTTGCTGCTATAGCTGCCATCAAATCTTGTCCTCTTTATCCTTTTATTGTTTCTTCCAGCACTTCCACACCTTACCTTCCTGTTCATGTTTCATTCATACAATTCTTGCAATTTCTATTACCTATCTCTACTACCTTGTGTTTTCACAAGGGTCCAGAATACAAACTCTGGCATACAGTTTCCTTCTACAATAAGTAGTTCCTATCTGCAGTTAGATCAAAGAAAAACTGATCGCTCTCAGTCCATGGGACTTGAGCCTACGTCAACTGCATACTTTTAGTTACACAAGTTAGAGTGCTCTGTTGGGTTTTCCTTAAAGTTCACATGGCAGAGCAGTCAACAAAAACCTGCAGGTGTAACCAAGTTCACTTCTACACCAATGAGAACTCAGTTTATTCTAGTATTTGGGTGGTTTGTGCCATAATGAAGTTTTCCATTATCTTCTTGTGCTGTGATGGTATAATTATCTTGGGGGATATTCATGTAAAATGTCATTTTATCTGCTGAATAATTTACAGGTTGGCAAAGTTTAAATACATACAAATGACATGCTTACCGTTAATGACAGTTAGGCAAAAGACAGTAAGTAGGAACCTGAAGAGATTACATGCTGTTTCACCACTTCATGCAAGCAAAATTAGCAGGAACTCTCGACCCACTCACCTACATTTTCCAAACAGCTGAACTCAGGCAAATCCAGACATAGTTTATTTTAAAAAGACCAGCGAGGAAATTCCATAAATACCACATCCAGTGCCTATCCAGTGCCCTTACAGCAAGCGTGGAAGAAGCAGATGAAAACTGACATGTTGATACTGATCAAAGTGGAAAAGATCAAGTATTAGATGATCTTGTACACAAAGATGAGTTGACTGAAAATAATTTGTGCAAGCTCCAGCTATTATAATGATACCTAAAATAATAAAACGTACATAAAAATATAAAATATGCTTTAGCTGTGTTACAGCCTGCTAAAAAAACCCTTCAGACTAAAACATGAGAATACCATGGATTTGATCTATGCTATACATCAATCATAGACAATCTAATACCTCCATAATTATCTTCAAAACACTTAACGCTCTAGTATACACTGTCAAGCTCAAAAAAACGTACTTTTAAATCCCAGGCAGCAGACCTACCACCTTACTAAAAACCAAGCAAGCAGATTAAGGGCAAAGAAATCTTTGCAGGAATCCCACTTCATACATGTCCTGCAAACCTGACTGGTAGACTGGTGGACTAGTAAATGATACAGCTAATTATTATCAGAGCTACAGACTGAAAGTAAATGGAACTTTTTAAGAATTCCCTCTATATAATAATTTCTGCCAGTGAATCCAGCCCAAAACATAATCAAAAGATTTCCATTACATCCAAATGAGGGATTAAACAGTCACAAAATTTTAATAACATGCTGCTTGGAATGCTAATTATGATGTCCCTTTTATGAATATTTAATTTTCTTTTGGGTCTTATGTCCTTGAGCTAAAGCCCCTAACTTATAGCAATATTAATGACAATTATGCATTCAGATCCATGGAGATCAGAGAAGTCACATGGAGATCTTAATATGCCCAGTCTTGTTTAACTATACTGATTTTCAACTTCATTTTTAGCTGGTGCTATATGACAAGGACACTGAAAACCCAAGTTTTCATTTCTCTTTAAAGGGCACAACGATGATGATGATGACAAAAGTAGTTCTAATTAGCATCTAACATGAGTTAAAAGGTCAATAAATTTGAAAACAGTTATCAACTGCTGTTCTTAAAAGATATCAAACTTAGAAACTTGTGAGAAAGAGGTGCTGAAGAAACCACAGACCTTCAAGGTAACAAAGACCCACTGACAGGACCAGGAGTGTTGACAAACGCTTTTCTAGAGCAGGGAGAGTGTGAGCATGTAATGCTCTGGTTTACAGGCTGTCTGTGCACAAGAAATGGCAAATGCTTAACTAAAAACAGATAGGGGAGTTGAGGCTAAAGCAATATAATTAAGTTCAAAGAGCAAATAACAGAAGAAATAAAGCTATTGTGAATCACAGGGTGACAAAGGAGTCTTGGGGCACAAGGCCACCTTCTTTGGGATAGTTACAGCTGCTGCTTAGCTTACTTAGTATGCCTAAGTTAAGTGTTGGAAACAGCAAGTTTGGGTATCAATGTAACAGAATTGGAGACCATGAGGAAAAGCCAGACAAACAAACCTCCACCAGGCCCACAACTGAAAGACACTAAGTGGACAGGTTCCAAACGAGAGGAAGAGGCTTGTACCTTAACAGTGCAGAAGGAAAATGAAACAGAACAGCATCTTAATAGTGCTCATATAGGTCATTTATACAATTTCTTTATCAAAATATAGTTGGGTATCAGTGTTACTACTAATAGTGTTTTATTAGTCAATTAAAGTATCATTAATTTCTTAAAAATATGTTGCTTCATCAATGAACATCATAACTATGCTGGCTTGCTTTCCTCTTGAGTCTCCCATTGAACAGGAAAGTGTCAGACTTGGAGAACAACAAAACTATAGAGAGTTTGCTCCAAAGTTTTAAATGAAGTCCATCAGCTACACTGCATTACATTGTGCATTAGAGTTAGGAAGGAAACACTGAAATATAAAACATGCTTTTCCTGAGAATAAGGCTTTTGAAGATATAATTATGGAAAGATATTCTGCCCACTAAGTAGCTCAACCTATATGTCTGAAAGTTTGAAATGAAAAAAAGGAAAAGAAAATTAGAGGACAGAGAGCAGCGGAAAAAGGATCAATATAAAAAATAAACCACACTTTAATTTCTGTCAAATTTTAGAAAAGTTTGAGACTTGGGTTTACTACTCACTCCTGCACTGGTAAAGACTAACAAATACACCCAGGGGAAAAAAAAATAATCTGCTCCATTGAAGTAAATAGCAAAAATTGCTGTCACGTACTAGGTGAAGCCTGATTTCATCCAATGGATGGTTTTTCACATCAGAATTTCTATATAAATGTCTGGATCCAGATAAATCTGTATCTCTGGGAAACAGTTTTAATGTATGCTAGCAAAGTAAGAAAACATACACTATAAGATTGGCTAATGAAATGCGATTTCATTGACTGAACACATTTCTGCTTCACCTGCAGGGTTCCCCTCTCCTCCCATTTCAAATGAAACTGGTGTATTTTTTTTGTGGTAGATCAGATCACCACCTCAAATCTGTTAGCAGGGACTCTCTGGGTTCACCCACAGATTTCATCAGACTACAATATTACTTAACAAATCTAATTAATTTGAAGAATTTTTTTTTTTTTTTAGCCATTATAATTCATACAAAGACAGACATCCTGTAAATATGCAGACTCTAGAACCCCAGTTCTTTGTCCAGAAACACAACCTGAACCCTTCAGCCCAGGCTCTCCCCATACTCTCACCTGGGCACCCTGCGCCGTAACTTCATTGGCCATCTTCTCTTTCCAGTTCTCCCTTCCCTCTCAGCTGCCAAGCTTTCCAGAACTTCCCTGGGGTAGTTCAGCTTGTAGGAAATGCCAGCTCTGGATGCAATTATGTGCATTAAATTTAGAAATTTGTTGGGTTTTTTCCTGATTATGTCAGTATAAGATGCTTTCCTCATAAAATGCATTAGGAAAGCTTTGAGGAAAAACTACATCCATTCCATTATGTTTGTTAGTATGCTGAATAAAAAGAAAATGTTTCAACTTTGTTTTCATATAAAAAATTTTCTTACTGGTTGACCTGGTTTAGAATTTCAAAGCAATAAGAAAACAAAATATGGGGTGGATTTTAATTTTTTTTGGGCGAAAATAAAAAAAGTGGCTTTTCAGGATTCCGTTTCTACAGAAAATACAGAAAACCACAATCTTTACAATTTCCCACAAGCTTTCATTTGGTTAAAAAAGATAATAATAAAAAAAAAGCATACTGAAATAATCCATACATTTGCAGATCTCTAGTACTGGGAGTTCGTAGTCTGAATAAGTTATTAGAAGATATCACACTGTGCTGTATCAAGCTTTTCGTATTTCTCTCTACAGTTCAAAGGTTTTTTTTACTTGTTTGCAGCACAAAAATCAGTACTTTTCCAAGTAAAATTAGCTCAGAACGACCTACCATGAGTATAAAGAGCAGCTTAAAATTTAGAGAATATAATTCTATCAAAATACTTTTTACACTCCTCCATCAAAAATATCTATTTTCTATGGAAAATTACCATGCATACCTGTTTTTATCTTACATGAAATTCAACTGTGTATTTGAAAGACCACAATTTTACAGGTTTTCTTTTGCATGTTGGGGGACACGAGGGCCACATTTCTACATATTCTAAAAGCACTGCACAACTAAACTGCTTAATTCAAGCTCAGTTTGCCTAATGTCTAGATGGAGCTACAGCTTTTTATGCTACTTAAAAGAAAGGCAATGGCAAAAATCCATCGTTCTTCAGCAAACTCCAAAATGTCAAGATATTTTGATACACCAGCACAAAAAATTAAAGGTAAACCCTAAGAAAAGTTTACACATGGTAATGTTTAAAGAGTCACTACGCAATTCATGTGTCCTTCTGCAAACAGAGCATGTGGCTGCTCCAGCCTCCCAGTTACTTTTTCTGGGTTTTGTTTTTAATTAAAAATAAAAAAAATACTGGAGAATTACTTCATTGATGACAGTTACTTTTCAGCAGAAACTGATGTGCCACTGCTGGGGAGAAACATAGAACATAGATCATCAAAAGGTCTGAATAACCACTTTCGTCTAGTAAATAAAAAATTTCAGAAAAGCTCTGGTAAATATCTTAGTATTAAGTTAGATTTATGCATGTACAAAGCAAAACACTGGCAAGAACAGTACAAAATATTGTTATATTACAACATGAAGCAACAGTTCCAGACCAGTGAAGTTATACTGCACAGCAAAAGCTCACAGCCACATTTTTAAATTCTTACTACCATTTAAGTTTTCACATATTTAATATTGTAGTTTATGTTAAACTCTCTCTTTTTTTTTTCTTTTTTTTTTTTTAACTTAAAATCAGACTGTGTCTTATTTCAGAAAAATGTAGTCCTTCCTATTGTGAAGCTAGGTTGTAACCAAACACTGCAAATGTGAACAGCAACAAGATCATCTTCTCAGTCAATAAAAAAAAAATCATGGCATAAATAGGCTCTGCTACTTTACACATGTGAAAAACAAGGCTTTTTCAAAAGGAAAGGTAAGAAAAGGTTTTCTAAATACCGCATTTTATATTAACTTCGGAAGTTCAAGGCTTAATCTTGAAATTTACAATTCTCACAAAAAAAAAAAAAAAAAAAAAAAAAAAAAAACAAACCAAAACACACACCCCAAACAACAAACTAGAAAAAAATTCTGTAAAAAACCCATAATTGTAACCCTGCCCGTGTTTTCATTAAACCAAGAAGCAAAACCAGTCAAATAAACAAAGGAGCAAAAACCTCTATGCAATCCCTAAATCTACCATCAGTGCTTTCCTCCTCCTGGAATGGACCATGATATTCTTCAGAGATGTTGAAAACTAGATTTTCAATGGGAAATTTACCTCAGCTATAAAAGTCTGGAAAACATGTAATAGCAACAACAGCATGAAACTGATACTTTACTCTGGGTTTGAGGTGCTATTTGCCTCGCCAGTTTATAGAGTTTGTGCTCAAAGCTCCATCATTACACACACAAATGCTTTCAACATTTACACTAAAACCATCATAGCAAGTCATTAAGTCTCAAGTTAAGAAGAGTAGCAATGCTGAAAAGCAAATTTTTAACTGCTGAATTTTGTTGTGCTTTTTTGTTTTGTTTTTACAAATTATTCAAAATCTGATGTTGTATATTATAAAACTAACCGAGAAGAAAACGTTAACTCTTGAGAAGTTAAACTCTACACACAGAGCTGCTGAGGCTGCACGAGGCTGCCAGCACACGAGGATTCAGAGGATTACCAGCCTCAGAGAGGAAAGGAGGTCACAGTAACTTGAAAGATGGCTTCATTACCTCCAGGAAAACAACCTAACAAAAAAAGAGCCCGCATATAGCTCGCTATAAACCCCCTATCCTCCCAGCTACACACGTCTTTGTATAATCTTATGCAACAGAAACCATCTGTGGATCTGAAGTGGGGAGAGCTGGGTCTGAAAACAATGTGAACCAGCACATCCAGCCGATACAACACCCCAGCACAAGAAAGGCTTGATTTTGCACCACAGTGTGTTCCACTAACATCCTCGTCACCCCAGCTTAGCTGATCTGCACATAATTATCAAAAGGACTCTTGTACTCTGCAGAAAGGATTTTTTTTTTCTTACTAGTTTTTCTCTGCCTTGTTAACATACATAAAGCATATGTTTGATCTGCAAAGAAATGCAGTGATAAAACTTCTGAGATCTTGACATCACAGCATACCATCACTTACTGTAATACACAATGGATTTTATATATGCACGTGTCTGTACACTGTAAAAAGGAGAGGAAGAGAGGAAACAGAGGAAAAACCAGAGGAATAAAATACCTATCAATTATATTATACGAAAAGCATTTCTGCTAAAGCATCTGTTAAATTAGAAAGTGGACTATTTGAACACCAGAGTGACAATCACACATAACATAAGAAAAAGATTACAGAGACACAAAGGCAAGAACAACTCTTATTTGTTTAGAGGCAAATGCCAATCTGATCAACCTAATAGTGACAGTAACTTGGCCAAGTAGATAAAAACTAAAATTAAGTATGGCCTCTGTGAAAATGGATGACTATTGATTTCTTTCCACTTTCTTAAGAATCAAATTGTTGTAAGACTCAGTTTGGAGCTCCCAGGTTTTTGCTCAGTAGGTTTAATTCTGACTGAGTAACCTCCGTGACACATCTGTTTCTAATTATTATATTCAAGTCTAAAATGGAATTTGTGCTTCCTTCACATCCTCATATTGATTTGATTTTTTCTGGCTACAAAAAGGGTCACTGGGTTTAATGTAGGTCATCAGGATGCACACTGATTTGTAAGCAAATGCAATGCTAAGTGATATTAACATAGGGGACCAGTGAGAAAGTAAAAAACAGCTGAATATTCTTCTAAGAAAATAACAACAGCTGGGCACAAAGAATGCAACACTAATTCTGTTCTGCTTTCCAAAAATAAACCTCTCCTTGTAGCAACAAATAAATAAAATAGAGGTTATAGTTGAGAACAGTGGTTTGGGGTGAATGTACTGGAAGTCTACTTATCAAGATTGAGAGGAAGAAGGCTTAGACTGAAGGGGATGCTGAAGCCATTTGTCAAAGAGATCTCTGTTTATACTTCCTACGGACCCAATTTATCCGCTACAGAGTGTTCAATACGCATATTCGTGCAAACTGGATCTCTGCAATCTTGCAGTTGCCAATCCAGCCTGTTACTGCCTTAAAGTGTTTGAGCATTGCAAAACCAGTATCTCCTTAGACTACGAATTTTCTAAAGTATTATTCTAACATATTATTTTAGCAAGAGGTTGGGCAGCAAATTGCAGTAAATAGGGAGTTTTCTACAATTTTGCTGGTCAAAGCTCAGATAACTTCCTGTTCTTTCTACCTACTTTTAGACATGAAAGGCTCTGCTTTGTGCTGTCACAAAAACCATGCATGCTACTACAGCAGGCTGGGGGCAGCTGCTTTCTGTATCACAACTGACAGCATGGTATTATGAAGCTAAGCCCTCTAAATGCACTTTTTGTAGTCATTTTGCATGATCTCCTACACATTTTAATACCTTTATGCGAGTTCTGCGTACATTAGTTGCACTAACTGCTGTTTTATTTTGCCTACTTAGAGGAACAGCGAGATTATGCCAAGTTAGGTAAAAGCTAAGAAACAGGTAAGAAGATAATTTAAATAAATAAATAAATCAGTGTGTGTATATTCATGGAAGCACCTGCTTCAGTACAGATATGCCATTAAGTGTCATTCCTGTGGAATAAGTAACATATAGTCATATACAACAGAAAGATTAGAAAAGAGATGAAACTAACTCAGACTGTGTATTTGAACAGATTCATAATAATGGGAGATTAGACCAAACTCCATAAATTCTTCTGTCACTCCTGACAGTGTGAAGCATCCATAACACCCTTCTCATGTGTTAGTGGATGACTTCAAGAAAGAAGAAATATAGAATTTCTCACCTATAGAAAGGATTATATAGTTTAAGATACTGAATTGATGCTCAGTAATTCTGACTTTTTAGTTTTTGACTCTGTCACAGATTTCCAAATTATTTAAAGAGTCCTTAATATTTGTTTCTCACTTCTTTACCAGTTGAATGGGAGTAATTTTTTTTAGCCACTATGTGGCAATACAGTAAATTACTACTTATCACTTATGAAGTTACTATGTACGTGTAAACATAAAATATTAAAGCTAGGAACAGAAAAATTAGTGCAGAAGTTCTGTGATCTTTTTGTGCCAGAATGTTTTTTTGGAGACAAATACAGCCGACTGCAACCTTTAAATTACTGCAAACATACATGTGTGTGATCCTGTATAGACATTTCGAACACACGTTTATGCGCGTAGATCCCTTGCACTAAAGCACAAATGAGAGAGACTCCATTTTTCTGCAGTAGCCCAGATTAGAAAATTCAGGTTGAATTCTCCATTATCAGATCATCTCTATGACCGAGAAAGTACTGGGAAATACATGCTCAGAAAACACCAAATTACACTATAGGAGACATGCAATTATTAGATCATACAGATAATTGTATTAAGAGGTGGAGACATCACATGATTTTTGGGATGTCGCTCCAGGTTCATGGCCACAGAATAGGCAGCTATATATTTTGCTTACCTTAACCAGTTTCACCTATGTAAGTGAACTTACTTAAAAAATGTCATCAACTCAGGCTTTTTTCAAACCATTTTAAGAATTAAATCTTGGCGGTTTTCCCCTTCTTCCTCATCATGTGTACCTTTTTACAAACAAAATCATCCTATCTGCTGTTAATAATGAAAGGCAAATCTCATAAGGATCATGAGTATTCTGCACATCTTAATGCCATTCCAAAATTAAAAGCCAGAGGGACTTCTTTTCCCTCTCTCTGAGGTCTTCCAGCAAATTATTGATTCTTGCTGATCTCTTTCCATTAATATATTTATTTCTTACAGGCTGAGTGATTGCATTGAAGTGCTTAGCAACTCTCTAATCATGTACATCTCCTGAGGATGAAAAGAGCTTTGGTTTTATAAGTGATTTAATTCAAATGAGTCATTATGCATCCTAATGTCAGGGTCAGGGCAAAAAAAAAAAAAAGTTTTTAGGGATCATATTTGTGAGATCCAGAAATTTAAGCCATTTAAGTTTTGGCAGAATAACAACTCAAACCCATACCTTCTGAAAATCCCCTACCATTAAAATAACACCCTATGAAAATCTACTAGTGTAAAATTGAGTTTTTTAACCTTCCTATCACAAAATATATATTACTAGAATAAAAAAAAACAAAGTTAAGAAGACTCTAGACTATGGTAACATTGAAGTCAGGCTCCACTGTTAACATGAAGTATGAAAAAAAACCTGAGTCATAATACTTGAGATTTTTTTTCCTAAATATTGCAGCAGCAGCCTAGTCTCATCCTAGAAGTCCATCTAAGATGGGAAATGCCCAGGATTTTCCCCTCACTGGAGACACCCTTGCAGGCAGAGGCCTTGCACAGCATGTGAAAGGAGCACCTGCCATTAGTGCAATTTGTTTCAACTACATTAGTTTATGGATCAAGCCCAGACACTTTATAGTTAAAATTCAGCCATGATAACAAACCATAATAGTATGAGTCCACAGAATATTCCAGCTACTGAGAAGACACCGGGGTACACATTTTGGACTTGCAGATTGGCAAGGATATATTCCAGAATTATCCTACTACACACAGTGGTTTTTTTATGCCTTCTGAGCTGAAGTGAAATTAATTTTTTTTTTTTTTTTAATTCTTGCTTTAAAGAGCAAGATCTTTAGGACAGGTAAAGGAAGCACAGAAAAATATCTACATGGAATTTTGGACTTACTTTAGTGCAATGCTTTTCAAACCAGTTAAGCTGCAGATAAGGTACTGATTAAAACTCAAAGAGATAGTCATCACAGCATCCCAATGGGATGAGGAAATACTTTCACTTCCTGTAACAAGAACTTTATGTTGCTTGGCATTAATTTGTTTAAAAGATACAAGCTACTTGGAAGTATCTTTGTACTCCCATTCGTAACTACAAAAGCAGCCACAAAATCCTGCACAGCGAGGTTAGAGGACCTATGGCATGAGCCACTAACCCTGAAGGGAAAGGGGCTTAACTCATCCATGTAAAGCCAGGTATGTAGACTATGTACACAGATACAGAGGATTTGCTGTATGTTGCTCAAACTCTTGCAGTAAGGTCAATATGTAGGATTGGTAGTTTTAACAGCTTTATAACTGCTGGACTGTAGTTCATAATCTGCATTGAACAGTGCACTACAAAGTAGAATTCAGATCAGAAATTAATTCCTGTTATTTATTTATTTTAAAGCCCTCTTCTTCCCCAGAAATGAAAACAAACACTGATGAACTGTAGAAAACTGGAGAGGCCCTGATGGTTATCACCAATTTCCTTGGTATATTTTCTTTTTTGTTTGCTTTCTGTCTTTATCTCAAATTTTGACTTAATTCAACAGTATCCAAATAAAGAAGAGCTACATGATTCCCACTTTTAGACTAAAGCTTACTCTAGGTAGTTAGTTTACACATTATTCCTATCACATCCTTTCATAAGTTGTGGCCTTCAGCCATTATAGCTGATTTTAATGAACTACAGTGGTAGTTCTAGGACCCCTTCATTTTCTATTGTTTTTACCAGAAGTCATGTGCATGGCTTACACATCCAAGTCTTCTGTAAGAGTCAAGACTTTTATTGGTAAACCCTTACAATATACTATGGCGTGCTCAACTCCAAAATCTACTCATCTATTTTGTTGTTAATTTTTCAGTTTTTGCTAGCATAGCCAAAGAGCTGTTATCCTGAAAGAAGCTTGTGAAAAACATGTGCATGCCCGAGCCATGAGTAACGCAGCCTATGCTGCAGGGAACAGAAGGAGAAAAATCTCTGAAAGTAGATTTGCAAAGGAGAGGAGATGTAGCTGATGCTGTGATAAGCACCCTCAGTCCACAGGATTCATCAGGATAGATGCAGAGCCATACTGCTTCCAGGAGCAGCTGACTGGTGCTTAGCAGCTGAATCAGCCCTTCTGGGAAGGCAATGAGCTTTGACTGGCCAGAGCAAAACCATTGGTGGGATCTTGCACAGTTCCTTTTACTGCTTTGTGTTCAAGATGATCTGGGAACAAGGGATAGCACAAGGATGTAAAAGCACACTCAGCCCAAGTCCCTGCAGTTTTTCCCTTGCTGGCATCTAATAATCCTTCAAAAACTTGGAAACATGGAGCATGAAAGAAATAGTAAGTACTGCAAGACCTGAGCAGACTTCCATGATGAGATCCCCAGTGTACCCTACACCTTGGATTTTTTTTCTCTATCATAAAATGGTTTGGGTTAGAAGGGACCTTAAAGATCATCTAGTTCTAACCTCTCTGCCATGGCAGAGACACCTCTCACTAGACCAGGTTGCTCATTTGAACACATCCAGTGATGGAGCATCCACAACTTCCCTGGGCAACCCATTCCAGCATCTCACCAGCCTCAGAGTGAAGAATTTCCTTCTTATTTTTATTTCCTATTATCTAACCCAAATCTGGAAAACAAGGATTTGGGTGTAAAGTTTGGGACCTACATATTGACAACTTTGTACTTAACACCTAAAAAGGAAAAAAGTGGGTACATGCAAAAGTTGGTCACTTGAGTAAGTCTCCTCCCATGATCAAATACTTTCTAGAATTATGAATTAGTCCAGCAGAAAAAAAAAGTGGTTAAAACTAAATTAAGAGTCTATTACGTAAACCTGGCAGCTTTTCCATTTTTTTTTTTTCTGCAGCACCCAGTACAGACAGATAACAGATAGGTTCTGGCCTTTTATCAGCAAAATAAAGTAGATAAGATGATTCATCTCTCATACACACAAAAAAATTGCACCTGCCAAAACTTTGCAGAAGTATCAAAGGAAACAAAATAATTCCCTTCGCAATACACACAAGTCAGATTATCTTTGCTACAAATGTCAAGATTCAGCTGGAGATTTCTGGATTTTTGTCTATTCCTCTCTCATCTGTCACATCTGTTCAACAGCATAAAGTGATTTGCTGGTGCAGGTAGAAAAGGGGGCAGCCAGAGGTCTCCACAACAGTCACTGAAGATAAAAGAAGTTTATACTGGTGTCTTGATGGAGTGCACCTGTCAGAGAAACTTTATTTCCCCTCTGAACAGGATCTAGTTCCCTGAATATATAAGAGCAAACTACCCAACTATCTTTGTTTATCCCAGGGTTACGCTGCAACTGCCAATGTGCAAAATTTGATAGGTGGGTAAAATTTCCAGATGAACACCCCCTAATTTGTTAAATTTTAGAGTTTGTTAGGTTTGAGAAGAGGTCCTCTCCTACAACATTAATGATCCAGGACAAAACCGCAGCTCAGGACGGGTTTCTTAGCAGGGATCTTAAGCTTTTCCAGATAGACTTCATTTTGAATCCAAAACCCAACAGCAAAGTTGAGGACATTCAACTGAGTGACTCAAAAATTGTTCACTTTCAGAAAGCTCTAATCTTCTGGACCTGAATGTTTTTGATTTAGTTTTCTCCACTCAGTCAATATCTGAAAGAAACAATAACTTCTGTAATATCTTTTGCCAATAATCAATAATTATGTTTGTGAGACCATGCTTATCCTAAATCAAACAACTAAGTGAAATACTTCACTGTGTTGGGTTTTTTTTGCCATCAGTTTTCAGGGAACTTGCTTCTTACTAAAGCTAGCAGAAGTTTCTTTCCTTCTTGCATGAAAAAAAAAAAAATTAAAAAAAAAGAAAAAAAAAGGAAAAAAAAAAAGAATGAAACATGTTGCATAAGTTCTGTTACAGGCTAAAACCTAATATTACAGTGTAGCTTTTATTACCTTTACTTTTTTTTTTTTGTTTTGTACCGCTAAAGTCAATCTAATTGCATGCATACACTAGATAACAGATTACTTGATACAATTTTCACCCACCATTATGCTAAGAACCAGATGTTTTAGATGTTATTGCCACCCAGAGGAAGACACCTTAAGAACGTGTGTGCTGTGTATATGCATGCAGAGACGCCTCTCCTTATGTACACCTCAAGTAACAGAAATACTGCTGTAACACTTTAGTTGTTGCAAAATAAAACTTCTAGTTCAACATAAAAGTAACTGGAGCATACAGAATCTACAAGCAGCAGGTTATGTGCATAGGTTAATGTAGTTGAGTATTGCATATGACAGTCCTGTACCTTCGCCACCTACTCACTGAGGCACAACACGTCTACCCATTGCAAGAGCATCAGCCTACCAGCTTGATCAAAGCAACATAATTCTCATCTGCTGCCACAAACACAAGATCACTGAAAAGGAAACGTTCCACTTCATTTGACCTTTTCTTGGAGAAATATATTAAACGTATAAAAATTGTACATTTTCTGTCATTGATTTCAGAATGTATTCAACCTGAAAGCAACAGAACATGGATTTCAAGAGCTGTCAGATACTCAATTTACTGCTGTTCTGAGTAATAAAATGTGCAGGGCTTGTGGAACATAAAAAACAAAGCTACAGCTACAAGCTCAGAATGTAGAGGATCCAAAAGAAAATTAAAATATTTGCCAGCACATTTCCCAAACCCATTTTTTTGTTATTTGTGCACTTCTGATACAGACTACTTATATGTTTTATGCTTGCTCTCTCATTTAAATATTAATTATTACTATTATGTTCCATAGTTTTATCAGTGTAAAAGCTTCTATGTGTATGTGCATTAACAGGTGTATATAAATATTTATGCACACACCAACCCAATAATTAAGGCTTTTCTTCTACTCATTTATATACAGGCTTAAATGCAGCAGTGCTCTTACTGACTTCCAAACAGACTACTCCTACATTTAAAACCATTTTTACTACATATCATGACATTAAAGTCATCCTGTGTATGGTATAAGCAGATTTTCAAGCTTTGCAGACCACATTCTTACAGAAAGGGATATGAGTGGCAAAGGGCATGGAAATATTCTTCATGCAACTTGTTTTTATTTGAATAATAATCACCACTCTTGGGGGAGAGATAGTCAAGTGACATATCTTTCACCACTCTGGGAGCCCAGCTCCGTACTGTGCTTTGCTGACTAAATTAACTTAAATGAAAACAGGGCAGACTGCTAATACTCCTGCCACTAAGAAATAAAATACAAAAAGAAAACACAGAACAAAATAAATATATTCCTTGCAGCTTCAACACACCACTTGGTGCACAATCAAGTAAGCGCAGTGGTGAACTCCATGTGACAATAGGAACAAGAAAGCCTTCAGAGCCATGCTACCTGCTAACATGCTCTAACTGGTGCCCTAGGTCAGCACATGAAAAAGTAATAACTCATCACAAGATTTGAACAGTAAATTCACAGGAGGTTCAGGAATTTACCAATACTATTTTAATTTCACCTGCATATGGTGGTCCCATCTGATTTAACTAAGAGACTCACATTACCTGTGATTCACGTTATGAACTCTGATGTGGTTCTGTAATTGTGCAAAGGGCTTTACTTAGGTTATTTTAGTTTGCTGAAAAGAACTCTTCATTTTTTTCCAACGAGGTAACAGCTACATCAGCAGGCACAGAACTTCATATTTGAGACCCAGGGCTTACTGCCTGTGGCCTTCATTCTGCAAGATCAACTTTTATTCTGCAGGCCTCCGGTCTCCAACAGGAATATGCCCTGAATAAATCCCTAGTAAGGGAAGCACAGCGTAGGAGAAGGCACCGAGTATGGCAACCTTTTCTTGGGAAAAAAAGACATTTATAGTTCTTTCTTTTTTCTTTCTTCACATATAAAACAGTGGTATTTTACAGATTGTAGAATGATCGGCAAAATAAACACCCTCCCAGAAGTCCATGCTTATTCCAGCTTGGATTTGCTATGAATTATTTATTCTGGAACTGCAAGTAGCTGGAGTTCCTTGAAATGCTGAAAGGCATTAAGATTCTCCCAAAAGAGGCCAAGAATCAGGTCTTCAGGGATCTTAAAGCTTGTGGTTACAAATCCTCAGTTTTACCAGGCTTCTGACTCATTCCAAATTCATTAATTGTGTGATGTGGAGTTGCTAGTCTGGTTTGGAGAACCATCAGTACCTGCATATTCTTCACTTTACATTGTATCTCATATAATAGAAGAACTTAAAGAGTCCAGTTTCTTCTAAAAATGTAACTGGCATGTTTAAATGCACAAACAGTTGCTTTAGTCCAGACACGGCTATCGAGTGGTTTCAATAACCACATTGAACATTGACTACTTACTGTCACTAGATACTCCTGTGGCAAACTATCTTCTACCATCAAGACCATTTTTCTTGGTCATATTGGTCAATTACTGGATAGAACTATAAATAAAACAACTAGCTTAGGAACTTTAGCTCTCTCCCATCTCATTTTCATAAATGGTCCCAGTATTTAAATTTTTCATGGAAAAAAACCTCAAAACTATTATCTCACTCAAATCTGTATTTACCATTACGTTTAACATTAACTTTACAAATTAAGTCAGGCCTCAAATAAAATTAGAAATCCTGAATTATTCATGATGAGGTCCACTAATTTTACACTTTACATTTTCTTATGCAAAACTTCAATGTGTTAAACCATAACTTGTGGGTTTTTTTCTGGCAGGGAATAAATGCTTCAAAACATTCCCTAGAGAACAAAATGTAGCTGTCACATTGAAGATAATGCATTTAATCTCTTTGTTACATTACAGTAACTTTAATAAGCTTTATTGTACTGTGTTTCTGCACAGCAACCCTGCAAAAAAATTCGTTTATTAAGTAAGCAGCATGATGGTCCATACGTTTCTACCCACTTAACAATTAGATTAGTGCTTTCAAAACAGTCAAATGCAGCAGTAAATTCCTTTCATAAAAGCTAGCAAACACAGCAAGCACGTCAATCATTCTTCAAAGCAAAGATGACAGCTACTTTTTAATCTTCACTGATTTACTTGAATTTGGATTCAAACTGGATGTGATTTCTAGCCTCCTATTGTAAACCTTGCTCTACTCAAGACCCATTATGCAGGCATTTCATCTTAATTTATTTTAATGCTCATATTGAAACATGAAATTCTTAAAAATGCTGACTATGTAAAAAATGTGTTCCAATTTTCAAATACTTCTTTACAAATTTGCATCTGGACCCCAAAAATTAATTCCATATGTCACTCTAGCTGTAACATGAAAATCAAAAAAGCACTCTCTGAACACCACTTATGTTTAAGCATCTACTGCAAACTCAGCCTCTGTATACTACACACTCAGAATGAACAGCAGAGTGTGTTATGAGCATACTGCTGTAGCAAGATTATAGTGTCAATTCCGTACAGCCTGAATACGGATTTGGCCTCCATTTATCTAGTACAAGAATTCAGATTTGTGTCACTACACATCTCGCTGTTAAGAGTGCAAAATACTCTCAATAGTCCAAACAATATATATTAAAGTCTAGGGAGTATCAGTACTCAGTCACTCTAACTTGCCGGGTTTTGTCCTTTACAAAAATAGCACCATTTTAACAAATATTTACTTCACAGACTAAAACATTCTATACAACACTGAGTAATTGCTACAGAATACTTTCTGTATTACAAGCACAACAGTAGCTACCATGATAGCACCATTAAGCCACCTCTGCTTTTCACAGAGGAGTGAAAAGTCACACTGACTTTTCTTCTATTTCTATTTTTTGGTAATGTGAACTGTCACTATTTTCCATTCTCATTTAAGCAGGGCAGAAACAATCTCATATATGATCTGAAACTGCAGCAATAATGAACAGAGTAATTAATGACTTTATAAATTCCAACCTATAGTCTTTTCCAACCTTAATGGTTCTATGAGTCTCTTTAATGCTAGAGATTATTATCTGGTATAAAATGTTATACTCTAATAGGAGACTTATCAGACAAAATAGAGCCACTTGTTCTCATGACTAGATCTAAAAGCAAGACCTCCATGACAAACCAGTATCAATTCAACCATCAGTTGAAAAGTAACAAAGAATTAACAAATAGAATTAATGAGAGGAATAATATGAAGAAAATCTGGAAAAAACCAAACCAAGCCAAAAAAAAAAAACCTAACCACACACCACAATATAATCAACAGTATAGGACTATTTTTCTAGTTTAGAGTTAAGTAAGAAGACTAGAATTTAACTGTAAGTAAACAGATTCACAAACTGGTTTTTGCTAATAAACCTTTCAGAAAGTGCACACTGCTAGCTTTGGAAAAGACTGCTTGGAAGATGAACTTTGTAATATTCCCCTGAGCATGAGCGAATATGAGTTTTAGTGTGCATTGGAAAGAAGCAAATTTAGATTTGAGAGACCTCAAAACGCTTCATAGCTTATTCTCCATCTATAGGTCCCCACTTAAAGACAGATGTTAAACATATGCTCCAGTCTATTTCAATTTAGGAAGTCAGTGAAGCATGTGCTCAAGGCTTACATTCTGCATAGGGATTACTGTAGAAATGGAGAATTTAGTACTAAGTAATACTTAACTCTTAAGTAGAAGCTTGGATTAGTGATCTGAAGGTATTTAATGTAGAAAATCACTATCGTTAGCTTCATTTTAACAGATGAAAGAGCAGGGACAGAAAAATGGATTATTTGTCTCCATACATACAGAAGACAATTTGGAAAAACAAACAAACAAACAAAACCAAACACCAACCCCAAAACAAACAAACTCCCCCATCAAACAAACAAAACAATCAAACAAACAAACTAGGGAAAAGCCTGTATTACGCAATTCTCAGTTCAGACTTGGGCTCTCCAGCCACCTAATACAACTACTCCATTATACTTAAAAGGAAAAAAACCTGCACTATATCAATATACCTACTGTAAACCATCAGAAGGTGCTTGGAAGAGAATAGGGTAAAGACTACCAGATCTTCACATATTCTGTAATTCTGAGTCCAATGCAGTGAACAGATGCAATCATTGATTACTTTTTCTAGGGAACTAGAACCTGAATCTGTCAAAAGTTGGAGATCCACATCCACTTGAGGTGTCTTCTTCCCCTCATATTCTATAGAGTTTGGAACACATTTCTGACTGCCAGTCAACTGCAGTGATTCCCAGTACTTGCTATCCAACACAGAAGTAACATCAGTATGTCCTCAAAACTGGCCATAACAGAGGACTCTTTCATTTCAGTCTTCCTCAGAGACTCAGGCATTGTTGTGCTTATCCACATGTGCCATTTCCATTGTCTGTGACTTTCAGGTCCAAACCAACTCTCAAACAGGCCAATAGAAATAATGTCCAGTTTTTAAAGTAGTATATACACAAGACTTATGTTTCATTACCAAAATTCTGATCTTCCGTTATTGCTTAATCAGCTGTCAAAACTTACCGCTGCCTCAGCTATTTCACTAATGCAAGATCTGTTTAACATTCAAAAAGCTGTGGCACAGGACTCTCAGTAGCTGGAGGAACAAGTTAAATGATACCAGCATTTTATCACTAACCCTGGCAACAAAAATTGTACAGAGAATTACAGATACCAATACAAACAAAGCTGTCTTAAACATAGCTGATCACTAGACAGATTATTCTCTATTTGTGCATTTTTTAAGGCAGGAGAAAGTGTTTTTCCAACTGCTATTTTACTATAATCCTGAAAACAGCATGTTAACAAGACTATGCTAATGTTCAGATTTGGAAAAAAAAAAAAAATCAGATCCTCAGAGTTTCATTACTTATTTTGTAATTATTTTAACTATTCCCTCAACAAAGACTATTTTTGCTTACTTCTTTAGATTTCACAGTTTATGTACAGAATTGCATTTTAAAAGCCTCTCTCTGGGCTCCCACAGCCTTAATTCATTTCAAGACTATATAAACCTCTGTGCCATCTGGTAACTTTTTGCAATGTAATTATCCTGATAAATGTACGCATGATATCAGACATTTTCCATTACAGAGGTGACTAATGTTGCTTCTATATTTACAAATCTGTCTGTGGATTTCTGTTACAGGTCCATTTGAGGAGGCTAACAGACTTGTTCATGTAATTTATATCTTATTGAAACTCAACACCAAGGTTTTTTGCCAAATGTTATTTAAGTTATGTACTACTGTTTATTCCAAGCAGTTTCCTCTCTTGTAAATTAAGTATACAAAGTAACAAAAGTGCCACCAAATGTGTTTTGCATATTTTTTGTATGCTCTCAAATGAAATTTTGAATAAAATCATTGTTGCACTATGAAAAAAAAATAATGATTGAAGCAACAGGCCTTCCCCTTATTCTTGAATTTCAGTAAGGCAACTTTCTATCTTCATCACAGTTCAGGAAGCACAGCTGACTTTTAAGTTTACATCCATGTATTGTATCTGATGTTACACAAGACTACTTGAAAATATTACAAAACCACATGTAGCTCAGTTCTTCCTACCGAAACATTCAGCCTAAGAATACACAACAGGTTACATCATACTTTTCTTCATACCAAAGAATAGTGACATCACTGACCTGATGAGCACTAACATGACTAAAAGCACTCCAGAAGTGCCTACTGAGGCACCACAGAAAATAGACAATTTGTGAAATTACAAAAAAAAAAAAAAAAAACACAAAAAACCACAAACAAACAAACAAAAAGAAAATAAAAAACCAACCAACCAAACAAAAAAACCACCACAAAACCGCAAAGAAAACCAAAACCAAGACTGAGAGAAGGAAGAGAGCTACAGTTTATCTTCATTGAGGGAATAACAATATTTTGTGCATTCAACTTATTTAACATTTGCAAAACTGAGCAAAAGGGAAATGAAGAAATGGTTTTCTGCACATTTTATACCTATATAGCTACTCATAATATTAACCAAGGTTAGTAAATTCCCTTAACATTTGGGGTTTGTGGTAAACCAGTGTTATAATGGTCACTGAGCAACATACTTTGCTTCCAAAATCACCTTAAAGCAGCCACTCAATGTGCTTACGAAATTTGTATCTGAACTCTTAAAAATATCTAAGCTTTTTTAAACCTTTGAAATATATTCACTTATGTAAATATAAGACATCTACTCTTTCCCCAATATATGACACATCATTATGCTAAAGATACTACTACTTATGCAAAATGTATTTAAAATAAATTGTGGATTGCTCTGAGCTCCTTGCTAGCAGCAAGTTATGAAGGTAGCAGGGAAAGGGATTTTCAGAAGGAGGTACAGAATCACCAGAATCACCAGTTGCATCCTGCCGACATGCCCCAATTTCTCAACTTCAGCTCTATATCATTCATCACAGTGGCACATAACATCTTTCAATTTTGGTGCCTGGGTTGGGGTTCCCCCAGGAAAGGTGGAGGGGATGATGTTCGCAAATTCTGAATCATCAGGCTTTTATTTAAAACTTAACATTTTCTATTGGGGTGCTGACAAATAACTAGGTATCAGTGGGCATACCACTGAATTTCATGATTAGACGTGCCAGTACAGAAGTACACTAATTATGCAGTTAAAGTTTTGGGTTTTTTTTTCACTCTGAACTCTACTGAAAAGAGAGCAGCTGGCTAAATTAGACAAAATTAATGAAAAAAGCAACACTTAATATTAGACAGGCACATTTATCCTTCTTCAATTCAACCATTAGTAGTCTCTTTTGCTGCTGAGTAGCAACAGGCTGGCTCAGCACTAATTAAGCCAGTGATTATCACAGCTAGGTGTTTACAGCCTTTAAACTTCTCACTCATTTCTTCTCCCAGTGGTTCTGAGGAAAAGCATTAGCCCTTTTTAATCCAAATAGCAAACAGGCCAAAATAAGAAAGTATCCTATTTAGGGCTGTTAGCCAAGTGGCTAAAACAAGAAATGCTTTCACCTCAGGGTCTCCCAAAGAATAAGGCCAGAGTACCTGTGCCAGGGTGATGGAGAGGGGCAGCCAGTTTAGGGACTGCTGACAAGGCACATGCACATGATCACTGAAGGGGATCCCCCAAGACCCATGGAGACCTCTGTGGACCTCTGTCAGTCTTCCCAGTGGCTGCAGGTGATGTTCAGACAGTTGGTGATACTACACAGACTGATGCACTGTGACTGAAGCAGGGAGGGGAGGGAAATAAGGTTTTCCCTCATTGCTGTGTGAAGATAAGCTTTTTACACATTGTGATAATGCAGCAAGATGTGGGATGTCCATGTTTCATTAAGTAACATTATTAAACAGAATGGTTCACAGCCTCCATGACAGTACAGGGATACAAATCTTCATTTTAAATGAGTACCATTCTGAAAGTAATTTGAGGAACAACACAGAACAAGGGAGAGCTGTAACAACCACAGCATTTCTAATTAATACTAAACTCCTACACCAGCCTACTGCAAGTTACACGTGCCTTTCCTGATGCACCCAAAAGCTGTACTTGAATGCCCCAAACTCTGAAGACACGTCAGGTTAAGTCTAGGGAAAGAATTTCCTGGAAAATGGGTGTCAATAATGGTAAATGCCTGAAAGGGTTTGTAAGACTGGATCTTGCAACCAGGCCTTCTATGTAATTACCAAGAGAAAAAAGCCCAG
>JANIJG010020162.1:137280-165698 GCA_024611175.1 Megaceryle torquata | reverse complement strand
TAAATGCCTGAAAGGGTTTGTAAGACTGGATCTTGCAACCAGGCCTTCTATGTAATTACCAAGAGAAAAAAGCCCAGGAAGGCTTTGGAAGGGAGAAAAAGGAAGGGAAAAAATCCAATAATAATACTTCAGGAAAGAAATGTGACTATCAAATAAACATTCTTTCTTCTTAAATGATGCACAAATAGTACATAAATCTTGGTATGAACAATTTCTTCCTATGAAGAAATTAACCCAGAGATATCTGAAATGGGTAAGACTTGGATCCAGTCCCACTCAATTAATGATCCTATTATGGTGTTGCTCAGATTGTCATTCCTCAAAGACAAGGATCTCCTGAATGAATTTCTAACCATAAGTATAAACTGATGGAGAAAACAGGAAGTTACCTGTTACCACTATTCACGGGATCCAGCTTTGCCACATGACAGCCGTTATGAAAGGACAAAACACAGCAGTCCGATAATAAAGCAACAGATGTTTTAGAAATATCTCTGCAGTCAGGCAAATCAGGACATCCCATTAGGAAAAAGCAGAAGCTTCCTTTATGCTTTTAAAAGACTTCAGCAAGTATCTTGAACAACCTTTTTAATCATAAAAACCTTAAACCATGTTTTTGAACTGTAAATACCTTTTGTTTATCTGTCTCCTAACTATACCTCATTAAGAATTACCAAGTAAAACCAGATATGCTCTACACAGCAACTGGAGCCACTCTAACTGAATCATCACATCTGAACAATAGGCAATGATCTGAAGCAATGATTACGATCATTCAACAGAGTAGATGTACTTCACCGTGTGCCTTGCAGTCTGAGCTCTCTCAACATAAACCTCAAGTGGCTTCTGGAGCACACTGCACCTCCTCTCCCTTCCAAACGCCTTTAGAACCATCACTCTTCTGCTGATTACATCAAGGAAAAGAGTACATCACTGTTTCTGGTCTAACAGTGATGACAGTCAACTGAAGAACAGCATTAAGTCACACAGTGTAAAGACGAGCAAAAAGAATTCAAATATTTAACAATATATAACAAGTCTGGGAGAAACAACTGAAAGTTCACTTGAAGATTTACACAAGCCTGGCACCAAGCCACTCAATGCTGTGCTGTTGTGTGAACAGGTATTTACCTAGAAGGTGAAATGCTGTGTGTCACAAGGCCCACTGCTACTTCTGAGCTCAATCTTCCTTTAAAGATGTCTAATATTTACTTTGGAATGTATAAAAAAGCAATGTAATAGTCACAATTTTAGAATTCCCAAAACATGTGGGCTATAAAGGCTTATTTTTCAAGCCTTAAAAAACTACACAGCGAAAATAAGGAGGTGGCTCATCTGCTGTATAGGTGCCATGCTGATAGAGAACATAATCAAGCTATACAATGACAAAGAAGATCACTAAATTAGGGGGTTTTTGTTGTTTGTTTGGTTGGGTTTTTTCCATGCTGGATTATTTTATTTATTCTTCTTCAGACACTAACAAAATAATTGATTAAATTATTTATTACTGGCTATTGTGAAGGTTAAAAAAAAAAATCCACAGAAGCATCATATAAAACTACTTTGAATAGTAGAACTATGCTAGTAACTAAGTCAGACGAAATTCCTTCTTCACTCCACTAAGTTTTGCAAGACCCTAAAATAAATTTTCTAAAGAAAATGATATTATTAATAACAGATAAATATTTTTTAAAATAAGCAAATCAGCTAATCAGCTTAGTTGCTTTCTTTGCTCTCCTAAAAAACTGCCATGAATTTTTAAACATCCCATGTAACACTGGAAGTATTGGTTCTGCCTTTTTTTTTATTTTCAATCTTGATACTTAATGTCAGCAAAAATCCTCCAATGGGTTCCACCATAGGAATATAAAAATTTTTTGTACCAGAATTCTTATTTACCAGGGCTGTAATCTACTATAAAGGCAACTTCTAACTGTATCCAAGCCAGTATCTGGAGGAAGGGGAGACATGGGGAGACAAAACAGGCAAAGGAAAGGCATTTCCTATTACACAGAGGCAGTTAGAGTATGATCTAAAAAATGTAGTGGGTGTTCTCGGGACGCCCAACACATAAAACCATCTCTCACTATCAGGTATGCAAATATTTGAATCCGTAAAAAGCACAGTGTTGTGGTGCAACCAGCAAACTATGGGACAATTTCTAGACATTAGGAATTGGTACATCTTCCTCATTAGATTAATTGGGAATGAGGCAATATAGCAATTGTGCTGATGTCACTGAACGCCGCACTGATATGCACAGCTGTCAACATCAGGTATGGTGCCTGTTGTGTGTAATGCTTATTCTGACTGCGCATGACAGTCTCTGTAATTAAATGCTATTTAGGAATAGACAAGAAATATAGCTGCTTTCTCCAAAGAAATTAGACAGCTCCAAATCACCCAGAAACAGCTGCCAGAAAACTGGTTTGAGTTACATAACTTGAGATTTTCAGAGCAGCAGGAAGAGATAATTTGTCAGTTTAGCAAAAATAGTAAAAAGGTACCAGAGAGACCCAAGTTAGGCTTACTTAACACTCCAAGGGGATCCAGAATAGACTGCTTTTCACAACTGAAATGGAATCATTTACAGTTTCTATGACATATGATTGATTAGTCATGAGAAATAAAAGTTGATTCATGGAAAAAGGACAAGGTTTTAGAAATATGCTAAACTTCAGTTACTCTTTTTGCAAAACCAGAACAAAGCAAGTCTCATTTCTGATTAGATTCGTTTAGTAACAAGTCAGGTAGAAATCTAGCAGAAATTATGAAAAAATGTGGATTGAAAATTATATGGCTTCCTCAGTAGGTTGTTATGAACTATGTGAGCAATACCATGTGTTTACACTACAGAAAAACTCACACTGATTTATGAAAGATGTCACAATTATGACTTACCATAAGAACAATTTGTATGACCCATTTTCATATCAGTCTCCTGTGTGTGTAACTATCCTTTTTAAACTGCTGTGCAAGTGTCTTAACATCTAAACTGCAACCAATGCGCAAAGACATAGCACTGAGGAGGTCATGATGCTCAGCATTTGAGATCCATCAGAAATTTATAAATTCCCTATGACCCCCAACAGCATAAAAATTAAATCTGTTAAATTGTACATTAAGCCTGTAGTGAGAGAGAAAAATAAATAAATAAAAAATAGGGGTCTAGCCCTAAATCTCTCATAAAATACATATAGCAACTTTCCTATTTTGGCATTGTTTGCACATACCAGTATTTACCATTCAATAAGATCAAAAACCTCTAGTATCTGTCATCAAACAAATCCCTTTACCCTCACATTATGAAAGCTCTGCTAGAATATTCTTATACATTGTATGCACTTAGGATTTATTTACTAGACACGGGTAGAAGTAAATTCTTAGAGATAAGCTAGAAGTGAAAGGGGAAGAAGGGGATATTTTAATAGTAATCCAATTGTATTTAGCCACTGAGACTGACATGACAGTATTTTAGGGCTCCACTTAAACTTAACAATCTTGTATACTCCAAGACAATGCTGAAGTTTTTCCTGTAAGATCTTACAGTGATGCTGCCCTTTTCTGAATATATAGCTTCAAATATTTCTCCAATCTTCAAAGATGGATCCAACTTTATCAGGCAGTTTTTTTATCAAGTCACAAATCATTCTTCTCATTTTGATGACTTCTGACTGTAAAACTGCAGATGCTTGGTGCTGATTGTTCACTTGGTGAGATAACTACAGAAAAAGTTTTATCAATCACATGAATGTCAACCTAATATTCTATGCCAAAGCGCAAGAATTCGCAGTTTCAGAAGTGTAGTTTTGATTGTACTACTGTCTGAGGAGTGTTAGGATTACTGAATCTAGGTAGAGATGTCTTGAAACATTTCACTGGGTCGTTTTAGGCACTGTATTTTTCTAAAATTTCATTTTGCTCTCATGGTTTTTTTTAATCTCCAGATAAAAAACAGACTGTGCAACAAAAGAACCATAAAAAAAAACCCCAACATATTCCCAAATATAAGCTGTTAATTCATACATTTAAAGGTCAATCTTCTCTCTACTGTTTTTAATGTTTCTACACGTAATTGTATATAACCGAATGCTACTCAGTTTTCATAGAGTTCCTAGCAGCAAATGTCATAAATTGTCATGTGTCAGTTAAGAGGTGGGTAAGAGACTGTTGCCAAACAGCAACATTTCTTTCCCCCAATCTATGTTATGGTTTTTGTTTGTTTGGTTTTGATGTTTTTTTGTTGCTGTTGTTTTTGTTGTTGTTGTTTTGTTTTTAACGCAGAGACAAACTTACTAAACTACTTACTTAAAAGTTAGTGTTTCCTCAGCTTCAGAAAAATTAGGCAGGGTTGAGGGGATTCAAAATCCATACTTTTCAGTCAATTACAACAGAAACATATTTCACACAGAGCCCTTTAAGCCTTCAAGTAAACCTACATCGTAGTCACATTTTTCTCAAGTTATTTTCAAATAAGAGAATTTATTCTATTTGATACTTTTGAAATGGAGACCATTTCTGAGTTAATGATTCATTAGGTCACGTATTTGTCACTTCCTATGTATGCCTCTCTCCATAAGGCAAGTAAAACAATGGTGATTACTTTGACATACAGTAATTGAGGTAACACACCTAAAACATAGAACAGAAAAAGAGGAAATAATGCTCTCAAGGGTATTTGCCACTATTTGGTGTAAAGAAGAGGTGAAGAGGAATTACACACGCTGCTCTTTGCAATAAACATCACAAACAAAAACATGTAAGAAGAAATTGTGTGTGACATTCTGAGGCAAGTATAAAAGTGAACAAATGGCTTTAGCTTTTCATATGTTCCTTTTTACCCAGGTCAAGAGAAGTCAACAAGCAGTACAATGACAAGCTGCATTTTTATCATGAAAGAAAAAAGGAGCCATTAAGACAACATCTGAGAATTGAAATGCAGAAAGCCATGGAAAAGACTGGCCCAACAAGTCAAGATCCACTTCCTATTTAAAGTTAAGACAAGCAGAAAGGAAAAGCGACACAGGAAGAGTATTTAAACTTGTTATTAATGTAACTTCTTCCACTAAGCATATATAGAAATAACAAAGGGGAAAACAAGGGTATTGATTAAAGTTAAGCCTAAATCCATCATATAGCACAAGTAGATTTATTTTCAGCAATTTCCCAGTCCTTGTGCAGTGTGTTACCAACCTACTACCCTATCCAATCTCTCAGTTCATGGCAAAGCATCGTCAAAATCCCTCTACAAGAATGCAACCATCCCTACTGCTAGTCCATCCTTCCCATTCCTGCCACTTATTGTTAAGTGGTGCTGGATGTTTGATGTGGGCCTGTTATGTCTGTCAAGTGTTATTACAGAATTTTCTACGCAAAGGTATTCTAAAGTCATTAAAATTGATCTTGAATTGTTTCGGTGTCCAGAAAAATATTATGAGGGTAAACAGACCTGTGGGCAGGATGACTGTACAAAAAACTCCAAACAATATTTGGGGTGGATCAGAGGTGATGATGGGAGGATCAGAGTCATCATGACTCAAGAATCTCCAAGGGGGAAAAATTAGAAGAGATTTTGCAGGCTTGGGGTAATACTGACATATACTTTAGCCTTGTAATGCCTTAGAGAAAGGAAAATACCCTTATAGAAACTCTATATCGCAGAGTTTCTCATTGTTTTCTGACTCAGTATAGGTCCACAGAATCACACGATACTTAATATCAACACCTTTTAACATTTGGGAGCGCCAACCCCACAGGGTTCAGACAGCTCTGCTGCATTCTAGATGCATGCTTTAGCATTCCCACCCTTCCGAATTGCTCTTCCAATGGAAAAATTCCTTGTTTGAAAGAGAAATTCACAAAAAATGGGCACATTTCTACTGATTTCTGTGTAATTGTTGCTCAAATAAGAGTTACAGAAGCTGGACCCTAATAGTGTTCATATGCCAATTAAAGATAATCAAACAAAATCCAGGAGTACTGTACCCTGTAACTTTGTTACTTCTTTGCCACAACAAAACATAATCAAGCCACAACAAAAGCCCACGACCAAAAAACGACAGGTCATGCTGAGCAGTGATTTGTGTATCTGTTTCCTCTCCTGACATATTTCTTACCTACGGTTCAGCAAAATAGTTAAATACCCAATGGTCTCATTCTGAATTGGGTTAGACTGTTGTGTGGCTTTATTTTTTGACCTGTTATTTTCTTGAGAGCAAACCGACCTCAGTATTGATTTCTCCAATGGGCTATCGAGTGCATTCTACCAAAAAAAAATTAAGTGGTTCCATTCTGATCTTCAACATTGGCCATCAAGTACCTAGTACTATAAAAAGACTTTCACACTGTTACTTATATTTAAGGATATTTGACCTGGCCTATGACTTCAATAACTACTTGGCTGCTTGCACACTGCAAGAGTAAGAATAACACCTACAAGGCCAGAGCAGAGAATAGAAGCTTTTACTGAAGGTTTTTTTTTTTTCTTCAAAGCATGAGAGAGCAAATTAAACTGTCCTGGTTACTGTCACAAAGAAGTGGTGGCATCAAAACTGATCCAACTGAGCTGGATACAAATGTGAGGACTTGGTAAGAAAGCAAAAAGTATGCTATGAAGCATGAAATTCTATTCCTTCAGTATGCTCCAGGAAAAAATGCATACAAAAACCTGCACACAAACCCTACAAAACTACAGGGCATCTGACATTCCTGATAATCTTTTTTATCACTGATGTACTTCCAGTGTTTTCAAAGAATTTTGGTAGTGTCTCTATTAACCTGTTAACCTGCACAGTTGAGGAAAAAAATCAACATACTAAAATTGAAAATACCATCAACTACACAAAAACTCCACAAAAGTTAAGCTCTAGTATTTCTATTCTTAAAGGTACTCTCATGAAAACAATTTGTGTTGTTTCAATTAAGCATCTAGCATTTGCAATTACGGAGTTTTGAGAAGCTGAAGTGGCAACATGTTCTCATTAATTTCTACAGCAGTAACCGTTTTGGCATGAGGTTAGAATTGCAGGCCAATAAGAGAGATAAGCAGGCAGAACTGTCTCTCACTGAAATGACAATAGGCCTCAGTAGGTTTTCTTGCAAAGTCCATAACTAATAAGTATTTACACAGAGTGATTGGAAGACCCTTCACCAACCTTTAGGGATATGTGTGTGTGGTAGTGAGACAAGCATCCAGGAACATGCCAAGAAAAGAATTCCATGTGGTTCTACACACACTTCTTCTTTTACTACCGTTCATGAGATACAGGTAAAGTGATGAAAAATTGACACTAGCATATAGGAAAAAAAGCTGGGCACAGTATTCCAGGTGTGGCCTAACTAGGGCAGAGTAGAGGGGGAGGAGAACCTCCCTACACCTGCTGGATGCAGTTTTCTTAATGCACCCCAGGATGCTATTGACCTTTCTGGCTGCAAGGACACACTGCTGTCCCATGGATAACTTGCTATCCACTAGGACTCCCAAGGTCTTTCTCTGTGGTGCTGCTTTCCAGCAGGGTGACCCCTGGATGTTGTCTGTGGGATGGATGGCTGAACACAAGGAACAAAGTGCCTGACAGGCTAAAGATACCAGGATATCAGGTTATTGTTTGCTACTAGCCATGGTATACTTCCATTAAATCTTTATTCATAACCTTTCCAGAATGTCTTCTCACTGTATCACAAAGAGCACCATCCTTCTGCTCTACCTTAAGCTCATGTGCCAGATGCTTTTCACAGGGTTAATTAATCAAAGAGTACTTCCTAATTAGGTGACTTCAACATGTCTAAATAGATGCATGAAACTGCACTTGTATCTCTGTCCTGTTAGTTTTTGTAATTGCTTTAAAGAGACAGGATGTAGCCAAGTGCTGCATGATAGAGTCAGCAGGAACTTACTCTGATTATGCTTAGCCCATCTGGCACACAAAGCACCTAAGCAAGCACTTTCTATGAGCTATTTTTCCACTGCCAAGTGAATTTTCTTTCCTTCCTCAAGAATTTTCCAAATTTTGTCAATACTTAAAATATAGGTTACAAATAAACTCTTTGGTAACATATTAGGAAAAAAAATTTACATTGACAAGAGAAGGTTATTTTCTTTTTAATGAGATTTTTTTCCAATGTACCAATGTACTGTACCGTTCTCATCACGGATAAAGTTTCAAGTAGTGATTAACTAAGAGCGATGAATAACTAGGAGAGAAGAAATACTCTATTATGACTCCCAAGCTTTTCAGACTAGGTACATGGGTTATGACAATACTGAGATAACATAATAGGATGCTCCCAGCAGCCACATAGTATCTTCCAGCTAGATGTTACTTAGAAGAAAAGAGTATGAATTCAGTCAAGAAGAAGTCATCACATGTAGGCAAATGTATTTAATTCCTGAAGGACATTACTTCATCAGTCAGTGCTATAATATTCCAAGGTTATTGTGGAAATTAACATCAACATTTTTTCATAAAAGCATACATAAACAAAAATTTTAAAAATCTATAACTTTACCTTTAATCAATTTGGCAGTTCCTAACTTTAGGACTGAAAGGACCTTCAAAGGGTGCTTTGTATTTTACTGTGCCTCAGTCATATCAGAATTCAGCTTATTCAGAGTAGTTCACACAAATGTACAAGTATCCACCTTTACCTTGTAAATATGCAGAAAATATAAACAGATCTTTAAAGTCTTGTTCTTACAGCATGATCTCCATGCTAATATTTCAGTTATTCTTTCTGAATCAGCTTCTGTTTCTTAATGTATATAAATGATACTGTGCATTAATGTGTGACAATTCCATTTTCAGGTAACATAAGTACAAATCACAGCAGCCAGGTACACACCCTGTCAGAATCTCCTGTTCCAGGGAGGGTGGTAGAAGGTTATTTTGGACACTTGCTATTATTTGATCCTCTAACAGCACTTGAGAACATAGCCAAAATCCTACAATGTCGGTGACAACAGGTTGATAAACCGCTTCTTTCAAAGTGATTGATAAATCCTTTGGTTTATTTAGTAACCACTTCCCACAACCTCTGAGCTTTATTTCTATCCTGCCTACACAGTCCCTGAAAGCTGTTCACTGGAGAGCTTCTAAGCATTCAACAGTCCGTTTCTTCAACAGGTCTAAAAGTACTAGATGTAGAGCACTCAGTGTCACCTCAACACCCAGCATCTCCATCATCATTTCTTTTAATGGGATGGCTGGGCCTGAAGAGTGATATAAAATAGAAACACAGCAGCGTCCCAGAGAAGAACAGAATACTCTAGGAGAAAATCCACACACTGGATACAGCAAGATTTAGGGATTCACCACCTTTACTAAACAATTGAACATTTCAGACTTACCAAACATCTCTCACATGATTTGTTCTGCCTGCTGTCACAGGAACCAGTATGTTTTACAAGTATATATGTTGAAAACCAACAAAGGGACCAAACGCATCAGCATTAGGGCTCCTACCAAAGTCCTCATGAAACTCACGTACCTTGAAAATTCCTTTCTCACAGAAGCCTGTTCTGCAGTTTTAAGACCCAGCATATCTCTCTCTACCTAAATAGAGAGTTTCATCTAAATTAAGATTTCATAACTGTTATGATACAGCTTTGAATGAAAAAATATTGCCAATATTACCACTATATAAAAATAATTATAACCCAGATGAAATGCCTATTAATAATTGGTATATGAAGGTATATGAAGGACCACACAATGATACAGCAGTTATTATATTCCTTACAATCTATTTCCTTTCATTTAACTCTTGATTTGCAGAATGGTGTCTAAATCATGACAACTATTTTCAGAAAGGAAGTATTTAAAAGTTACAACAGCAGTAAAAAGCCAGAGTACTCAGTCACAGTAAAACAATTACAGTTTGCTTTTTACATTTTGGCAATACTGTCCTACTATTTCAATGGAACAAAAGCCTCTGCAGAGATTCCAAACTTTTTGAAAAGGCAATACTTCATATTTCTCTGTGGTTCTGGATGTGACCTGAACACTAAGCCTTTGAGAACTGTTTTAGAAGTTTCAACTACCTTTGCAGGACAGAGTCTGGGGTTTGTTTGGGTTTTTTTTCCACCCACCCCTTGAGGCTTTTCAAAAGCAACTTAGAAGATCTGTGTTTCTAGCTTAAATTCCTAGTTCAAAAGCTTAATTCTGAAATGCAGTGTATCTTCATTAAATTTACTTTTCTGACTGTTCCAAAGAGCTAATGTTATTTCATGTCCCCAACAAACCTCAACTTTCCTCCAGTAATCCTAGATGTGCAGAGGCCACAGGGCTGAGGGAGATGGTTTAGCAGTGGACATGTAGAGTAGGGTTAGTGGTTGGACTCAATGATCTTGAAGGTCTTTTCCAACTTAGATGATTCTATGATTATATATAAAATTCTTTGCCATCCCAATTCAAATTGTTTTCTGTTTCTCTGCAAGAAATGTAATGATCTCTTAATCAAATTTAAAACAAACATTTAGGATCCACAAGGAAATAAACACTGTGCAAGATGGTAATAAGATTTTTGTTTATGGGCAATTTAATAGATCAGTTCCTGCTTGTGAACAAATCTTCACACAGAGTTCATTAAGAAGCCAATCCTAGTTATCAAACTAATAGTTACCAAGAACAGTCTGTCTGACTGAAGACAAACTTTTCAGCTTCCATTAAATGATTTGGATATTACTTGATGTAAGGGCTGATTTAATACAGTTTTACATTACAGGATCAAAGCATGGTGAACAGCAGAAGGCTGGTTTAAGGTTTTTTGGAGGGAAGGGGAGAGGAGGAACACCTTTGTCAAAACAGAAGAGACTTCTTACCCTGTCTTAGTGAGGCTGTATATAAATGAATCATACTGCTCTTTTAAATGAATGACATTTCAGGTAATTGTGAAGATGAAGAAGGAATTCTTTTACTTTCTCCTAGTTTTTGGATAGTTTCATTTCTGGTAGTTATTCTCAATATGAAGCTTTTGCTTATATTCACGATCATATTATAATGCAGATAGAAGACAATAAAATTTCAGAATGCATTTTTCCCCCTCACACTGCTTACATCTGAAACAACCTGTGCTGACACTGGTTGGCACCCCTGTTGAGTATGTTGACAGTTACAGTGCTACACTAACTTCAGAGTAAGTCTCCTCATTTTACATTCTGAAAAGCTGACATTTTGCACTGAATTTACTCATTATTAATAATATGCTGTCTGTTAACATGAAGGAACAAAAAGCTGTTTTCATGAGGAAGCATATGTATTTTGTTCCGTTTGCCAAATATATTCAGCATCTAGACTATCACTTTATGTCTGCATGTACAGAAAGAAAGCAACAGAAGAGCAAAACAGGACAAATTCCTATTTGTGAGACCATTTACACTTTCAGACAGAAACTCAACAACTCTGTATCTCATACCCTGCAACACTGAAGTAGCAGAAATACATGAAACTGTTCTACCATAGGTAAATCACAGGTACCATATGATGAAGATGCCATGGCTTCATCTTCACATCTAGACACCCAAAGCTTCTCCTCAGTTCTGCCATATATGCCAAAGATCACAATGTAAAACTCAAACACTACTTCTGTAAATCAGTTGTATTATTTTAAAACAAAATTGAGTAATGAAATAGAAGTACAATTAACTCTGGTCAATGCTGAATACTTGCTGCAATAACCTCTCAGATGATGGGAATTAAACAGAAAAATAAAAAGTGAACACTACAATCAGTTCAAGAAAAGGCCAACACAAACAAAAGCATCAAAACCATAGCAATAAACATGAATGTAAGGTGTGGCGGGAAGCAAATAAGATCAGTGGGGAAAAACAAAAAAGCCAGAAGGATATTAAGACACTTTGAGCTGCCCAGGGCATGAAGTCAATCATATTTCTCCCTGAATGCTCATAAGAGTCCCACCAAACAATGCAGAAATTCCAGTTTCATTAAAAAAAAAAAAAAAAAAAAAAAAAAAAAAGGCTAGTCACACATTAATTTCTTTTGATACTGCTAGCTTATTGATTTTATCTCTATGTAGCTACTATTTCAAGATACTAGAGGACGGATCTAAGTTGCAAACAGCTGATTCCAAAGTAGGTTCTTTAGGGTCCTAAATTCATTTTATTCCATAGTTCCTAAAAATGCTACCTCTTTGTCCACCCTGTGAGTATGGCATTGGCAATGCTCCCCCCAAACATTTCGCAATAATAAAAATCTTCAGAGGTCAGTAGCAAGACAAACATGGTATCTTGGTCAACTCAACTAGTATTTTTAACAGCTAGAGTACAGCTCAACCTTGTGAACAGAAGACAGCAAGATATTCAACTCTCCAGTGTTACCTGCTTCTGACAGGATGATACACAACCTAAAGTACACCTTGAATATAAAAACAGCTAATGAGTCTTGCAGTCACACAAAAGCTAACTCTACTGCTCAATAAGATTGTATCTTGCATACCATTTCTGAATTGCAAACATTAAACTCAATAGGAAACCTGGTGTTATTACTGGCTCAGAAAAATAGAGCTACTTTAGCGAAATAAACATTATTTTTGTCAAGGCCAATAACACAGAGTTAATACAGCTCTACCACTGTACCTGCGCCGTTTCACACACTCTTAGAGAAGAAATGTGTATTTTCTCATTTAGCAATTTCAAATGCTGTATACGGATGCTTGACCATTGTTTGCTTAGTCCCAAACTTGTAAGATTTTGAAAAAAATACATGGTGAAAAGAAAAGAAGGAAAGACTCTTCTAGACTTGCTTTGCTTGGCAATATAATTCTTTAAAAAGTATCACAAGGCTAATGAACTGCTTAATCAGACAGTATCAGCAGGCAGAATCACTAGAACTGCTAGAAATTATTGCATTATAGTGCTACCACTAATACAAATCTTAAAAAAAAAGTTGTGATTTTTTAAGACTAGTTTCATACATCCTGTTATAGTCCAATTATATCCTAACCTCTCAGCAGATTTAGTAGTTGTCCATTTAGAAAGCAAGTTAAAAATTTAAATGATTGTTCCTGCAGCACCTCTAGAGCTCTCCTAACACTTGTTCAATACTGTTGATCATGCAGAGTAGACTTCACCAACATGAACTGTAACCGAATTGATGACCCAACATGCTACTCTCACCACTGTGGTTATCCACCCCATGCCACCCTTCTCACAACCATCACATCTTTTACCCTTCTTTTAATCATGCTTCCTTTCTGGAAAGAGACCAATTCCACTTCTGGAAGAAAAAAAGGCTGCTTCATTTTCTACATTAATATTGTATTCCAAAGGCTATTATAAATGTGCCCATTAAGGCACTAAATTGCTCTCCACACAAACAGTAAGTCACAGCAGAGTATTTTTGCTCCTTTCCCATTTACATCTGTCCTTCCATGGAGCCATGCAGGCAGATTGCTATCTTTAAATGAAGGAATCAGTGAACATACACAAATATGCACTACAGTCTTTAGTCTTGCCATCTCCTCAAACAAGCTGTGCCTTTAAACAAACAATAACGAAGTGTAAGATACAACCTGACAAGTTGCCAGAAACCAATTATCTCCAAGATAACCAAGATAATCTTGGTCAAATCCAGCCACTGGATGGAAATGTTATTTAGGAAAGGGATAAGAAATAACACAAACAGCAAAAGACTACATAAAAATTGTTTCCACAGAAATCTTGTCCCCTAAAACAGTGAGAGAAATCACTGTAGCAACTAACCTGAAGAATTATGATTATGATTTAAAAATCCTAATTTAAGGATTAAAGGACTGATCACACCACTGTACCAGGAGCTGTATATGTTCTGGGGAAAGCTCAAGTTGGATGCTTGCTTAATTAGAAATTTATTATTTTCCAATTACATAAGATTACTCAATTTCACTCCCAAAAGATAGAACCAGACATGATTTTGACAATTTTTACAAGTTATGCTTCAGTTGACTGCATAAATTTCAAACAAAAAAAAAAAAGTATCAAGATACACTGGATATTGTTTGCAAGCTCTGCATAAATCAATAATCTGGTAGAAGAAAAAGGATGTTAAATGATTTTATTCTCATTCTACACAAAAGCCATAAAGTTTTTTGGTGCATCCATGTCTTTTAAAGGAATCTGTATGATTAGTAGGGAAACATTTTTCCTATTCTTATTAACAAAATTATGTATTATCTGCTATGTATAATTTATATTTTGAGCCTTTAAACCCTGATTCTAAATGGTTTGGGTCTGCTTATTCTCGTATCATTTTAGAAAGGGGGGGAAAAACAAACAAAAAACCACCAACAACCAACCAATCAGATAGTGACCTCTGGCTGCTGACCACACGTTGGAATAAAAAAAAGGCAGCTGCTAGGAATGACAGAATCATTCTTTTATCTCCATCTTTACTATACATAATGACAATTACCCACAGGAGATTGTGAAGCAATGCCTTAAGGTCTAAACAAACAATTCTTCATTTTCCCCCACTTTCACAATAGCAATTGGTGCTGCCACCAGTTTCAAGCTATGACATATTCTGAAAAAAACTATTCTGAGGAAATCTGGAATGGAAGTTAATTTAGATTGAGGAAAATTATCTCGTTGAAGAGCTCTCTTGGTCCCCTTTAACTCCATCCTAGCTGCTGTATTTAGGAAACAGATGGGTGAATAACTCCCTATCAACTACTAACCCGTTCAAAACAGGAGTTTATTTCAAATATAAAGGTTCTGTTCAGAAGACAATTAATCCTACACTACAAGGTTTTACTGTTTTCTTCCTGCTTTTCTAATGCTGTACATAGTGTCCTTCAGACTCTAAATAAGAGTCTGGCTTTAAATGTAATCTTGGAACAGAAGGTATTTGTGAACTATTAGCTACGGTGGAACTTAGCATAATGCATACAGCTGATCCAATTCCCTTTCTTAATTAAAGGGTAGCCACAGAGTCTGTATTTGGAAGCTCTAACTAATAAACTAAGGGGATCTTTATGGTTTTCAATTTTCAAACAGCTGGCTTGTATGGAAACAAGATGTCTTGGCACAGAGAATTATGTCTGTATAGATTCAGTGTGACTGATTATTTGCCACTCAACAATAGAAATCCACAAAATAAATAATCTAGAGAAAGAAACTACTATCTCCATTCTGGCAAAAATTCTTCTCCATCATTAACTCAGTCAAAATTGTTTTTATGCAGAGGTAGTATTTCAGTAGCTAAAGAAAATCACCATACTTGGCCTATGCTCAGCAATGAAAAAGACAAACAGTTCCAAACCACCCCACCAACATTGTTTACCAGATTCATTCTCTGAAGTAGATCAGTTAATTTTGACTGTATGTTGTAGTCTTCTGCATTGTTTTACATGGTATTTTATATACATCAGTTCCAAAAGACAGATGGAAATTTTTCTTCATGTCACTGTGATTTTTAAATTTTATCCTGTTAAGTGTGACATTAGTTTCTACTCCTACTGTTCCAGATCTTAAAAAAATAAAATAAAATCTGATAGCATGCTTTACACCACAGAAGTGTACATAGAAAAAAAAAAAATTCTAACCACTTCGCCTGTTACAAATATTAAAATGCTAGATTAAAGAAAAACACAAAACACAACAAAAAACTAATCACAAAATTCAAATAAACTTTGAAGCAACATAGATTATTTGTTTTGCCCCTTTTGTTGAACACCTTATACGTCTACTACAGTAGAGACTTTTTCATGATTGTCTAAAATGAAGGCAGCTAATTGCCAGTTGAGCTGTCTGCAACTGTCATAAACTGCAAAAATTGTACCTTATCTGATGGATGTCTATGTTATTCTGTGCCTACCTTTATCTCACAAGATTTGAGAGCTGAAGTCTACTTAATCTGAGGCACTTCCCAGAAGTGCTGATGAAACCCTCAGAGACCTTTCTCTGTGTAGCTGCTTGTTTTCTTTTAGGGTCTGCAGTTTGGTGGAAGAGGACACGCAGTCTCTACTACCTGTCAGCTTCTTTCTCATTAATACACCCTGACTTTTTTCCTAGGTAAATCTGGCCATTTACCTGTGCAGACTGACACATGATTACTCCTGCTCCAGTTCTCATTTTGTTCTTAGCAACTTGCTGGTACACATTCCATTAATGACCATATACTTGGCTTTCAGCGCAGAGTTTACACCTTTGTTTACAATAATGTATTAGTAGCCAGGCTCTTAGCTACAAAGAAAGGAAACCACTGTCTTTGGCCATACCAGAGAGAAATGTTTCTTTGCCACTTCATCTCTTCTGGAGGTGAAGGCTATTGCACTAATGTGAAAGGGAGCAAGAGAGATATGCAAATGCTGTGTGAAGTGGAAGCTGTCACTTTGGGAACCATGAAGCTGACATACAGAAGAGACTTTCCTAACTAGGACTTAGAATAAGCAGTAAAACTTTTCTTCCGGGGATGTGCCACTGGAAAACAACAGTCTTTAACTGGGTGACACCTCTCATGGGAGTGTCCCTCAGTAACCTGTACAGACCATACCAGCCCTTACAGCCCAGCACCTATGCATGGATTCATAAAATCCCAACCAGTCTGTCACCCTGAGATTAACAAACAAGCAGAAATGGAGAATGAACTCTCTTAACATCTACCCTATGGAGATCATCACTTCTGGTGAAGCGTTTGAAGAAGCAAATCCATTGGCTACATTGCATATGAGAGCAACACATATTCATAAGGATCTATTAAGCCTAGTGCCATCTATCCTGTAAGCTACATGAACCACATTAAGCACAACACACTGCACTACATGGGCAGAGGGCTGGGACAGGACACCAAAACCAAAAGACAACCAACCACCCAAATGACCTGTACACCTAGAAGTAGCTACATAATACTAATCAAATAGAAGATGTCAGCAGTGAAAAAAAGACTGAATTCTATGAAACTAGGCTAAAATATATTGGCTGAATATCTGAAATAATACACAGAAATGTGTTTCCTCACTTAAATACAATTAGTGATTAAGTAGTGTTCAGGCATATCTTCCGAATTTGTTAACAGCTTCTCAGGGAGCTTTACATAGAGTAAAGGTTAATGTGTACTTGGAATTACCCAGCTGTTTTTTTCATCCATCTTCATGGGTTTAAGCCCATCACAGCAACCCAGTACACATTTAACACCATTTCAGAAAGGTTTAACAATATCCTATGTCATGCCATTTAGAGAAGGTCACAGAAGTTTTGAAGTCAGCCTTTCACATCCACCATATGACACTATTAAATCCAAATGTTTAAACCAAGATCTTACTAAGATAACACAGCTAGAATGGGGATGCAATAGTATTTCACCTACAAAGCACTGCAAAGTGTCTTAAACAGTCGGCTTCATACTGATGCCAATTTCAGTAATTCTTGACAATCTTAATTATGCATCTGTATTCTAATAAGACTGTTCAGCCTGCTCTGAACTCATTTCCTGAGCAGCTTGCCATTTAAAATACTTTTATGTTGTCAGCTTAGGCTATTTTGCTATACTGAATCACCCTCAAATTATTTCTGTCAGCAGTTCATCTGTCTAGTAGACTCAAGCTTAAATCCCCCACTCACATACAAAACTTACAGTATGTTTTATTTTTTGAATATGGAAAAAAAAAAAAAAAGAAAAGAGGACTGTCTGCTCTAAAGAACACAATCATTAAATGATTCTAATATGCAGCTGCATTACTATCTGTAGCAGTAGAGTTTCCCTACCATCCCTAATCATTATGGAATCCTACAAGGGAGATTCACCATCTCACTGTATCAAGAATGAGTATACAAGGGGTTCCCTTCACTACTGCTTCTCATAATTTCATTCTTTCTGTCAGAGTTGCAATCAAACCAAGTTCTGGGACAAAGCAAGTCTTTAACCCAGCCAAGAGCGTATCTGTCTATGCCATGAGCTTCCAACTTCTCTAGGAGAATGCTGTGGTAGACAGCATCAAAAGCTTTACTAAAGTCCAGGTAGACAACATCCACAGCTTTTCCCTCATCCACTAGGCAAGTCACCTGGTTATAGCACAAGATCAGGTTGGTCAAGCAGGACCTGTATCTCCTGAGCCCATGTTTACTGGGCCTGAGCCCATTCTATGTAGCAGTATTAATGTGCAGGAATTTTGCTTAACTTCTTGGTATCTGTAGCATCCAGAAGTGAAGATACCAACATGGTCTGTTCTGTTTGCATGGTGCTATACACCATTCTCAGTAAGAAACAAGGTAAAATATAAAAACAGGTGTGTCAGTGACAGAAAATATTTCACACAGATTGTAACAGACCATGAAGCTTCTCTCAGAGGGCAAGTTATTTGTGTTCTGTACTGGACAATTAATGTCATTAGAGAACAGAGAATTAATAGTCCTCATTAAAAGCATCTGGAGAATTTCACTGCTACAGCAACTGTGACCAACCCAGCAGGCCCAAGTACAAGTCAAGGTTGATTCCTTCACTCCTGCTTTTAAATTTTGCTGTATATACTTTATTATACATATGGTCTCTCTATTTCCAACTCTGTATATTTTCAGTGAATATGCATTGCTTTACTATGTTGTAACAGAATCCTCTGGTTGCTAATACAAGATTTCCATGCTAGCACTAAACAAGAGCAGGTATCTGTGAAGGGCTTTAAATTTAAGGAGCAACTAAAGGGGGCTGATAAGATTTACATTAAAAGATTCTCCTGTATTTAAAAAAGAGCAGTTTTCCAAGTCTGGACAGATCTTTTATCAAATTTAATAAATAAATACATCAATAATATGTTTTCTCCTCAAATCAATTGTAATCCAGCTTGATACTAGAATACAAAAATAGCTCTAAGTAGTTCAGCTTGCCGTGTCTGTGTTATGTGCTACATGCAATTAGCATGAACTAATTAAACAGATATCTTGGTAATTGAATTCAGAGAGACTGTAATAGACAATAAAGATTATCACAAGACAAAAATCATGTTACACAGTGGACCACTAATGTCACATGCAGCAACATATTATTGACTGGTATAAAATAATTCCGTATGACATGCCAATGAAGGATCTCTCTCAAATGGAATATCCAGATCATTTTAGACCATCTGAAATTATGAGTCTTAAGATTCATGAAGATATGTTTTACCTCAGTTTACTACGGGTTAAAGAAGTTTTTTTGCAAATCATAGCTCATGTACCTTGAAACCTACTTTAAAAAAACAACAAACCACCCCCCAAACTTTCTATTCTAAATGTAGGAGGTGGTAAAGAGTCACAGAAATATTGACATAGTGCAAACCACTGAAAATAATGATTAATCAACGTACAAAACTGAAATGATTTCTAGTTAATAAGCCATTCCCATTCTTAAACTCTTCCATGATGGGCAACACACAAATGCTTCAGAAAAAGCTCAAACTTTAATTTATTAACCAAAACAGCTGTATTATCACAGCTCAAGTGTCCTGAGCTGCAGAATTTGTCCAGTGCTATAGTTTTTGAAGAGGAAGCTCAAAGATGTACTCGTCTACAGAGAAATCCTACATCAGTAAGGGAAACAGAAGCAATTAGGTTCTTCCGTATTTAAAACAAGCACTACAGATAACCCTATCAATCACAATTTTTTTTTTTTTTTTTAAACCTCCTCACAGGGGCAAAGGTTTCTGCAAGCCAAGGGTTAGTTCTGATACAGCTCTGCAGTGTAACCTTGTCTCACATACCTGAGAAGACTGCCAACTTGAGAGAAAGATCTTTGGAAAACTAGAGAGAACTAAGCAAGTTAACAAGGTAAAAATCAAGACAAAGGAGAGGCTGCTGAGACAGTGATAGTACCTCCTGAATTTGAGAGGAAAAACACTAGCATGAGAAGGTATAAAGTCACATGGAAGAAAAAAAACCAAAAACAACCAAACCAACCAAAAACCAAACAAACAAAAAGCCAAACACACACACAAAAAAAAACCCAAACACATCAAATTGGGATCTCAACAACAAGATTCAGCCTGTTTTGAGAAACACCAAGGCTGACTTTTCCACCTGAGCAATGACAAGTCTGGCAAAAGCTAACCAACAGTCTCACTCGGCTGGTGAGCACAGCAGCAAGTTACTTCTAGCTATCTACTGCATGTTTAACCAATAAATAATTGCTTTAGACAAGCAAACATACCCTGTTTGCAGAACCTCTCTGCACACAGTAGAAGCTGCTCAAGCAAAGTGACCCCAGAGAGAAAGTATGCTCCATGGGAATGAAGCAAGAAAAAGCTTGCCTTGGAAGGTCCTTACAAAAAAAACAACAATAAAACCATGGCTGCTTTTCTTATGTATGTATGTATGACACTGCTGCAATAGTCCCACATCCTAGGACCTCTCTCAGAAGAAAAGGATTAGGCTGGATCACACATATTTTGAAAATACAACTTCTGGTAGTGAGCTGCCAAGGGAGTGCCAGCTTTGAATTAAAAATAAAATTCAATGCCATTATTTAATAGTAAGAGAGGAGGGCTACAGCTTACCATCTATTAAAGAAAATTAAAATACCCATTTAATTTCTGTTATACGGGATGACTATATAAAAACAGTATTTTACAATACAGAGTTTATGAACATTTTATGAAGAATTATTTTCTTCTTTAGCATCTTGGAAAACAATACTAAACTAGTAGAAGAACTGGAGTGCTGAAATAATAGGAAAATTGTCAAAGAAGCAGTCTCTGCTAGAAAAAATGTTTCCTATAAAACCCCGTATGTTACCAAAATCCCAAGAGGCACCTCTTTCATTGGGACATATGGCATTTAAGCAGCTCACAGGTATGAAGGCTCCAAAGAGACTGGAAAGACAATTCTTGAAAAATCTCAGAAGTAGCTGTAAAACAGACAACGCATCTACTAGAGAGTCATTTTTGTGGGTGGCAGGGGGAGAAGGATCAGGAAGATATGTTGATGAATACTGAATAGGAATCCTGCTTTAGAAATGTTTCCTTTTCAAGGTCATTAAAAAAAATAATTTTCTTGTCACTGATGAAGCACTCCTGAACTTCAATGTATAGAAATCTGCAAGAATAAGATCAGTCAAATTATCTCCTCTAGACAATAGTTATTAGACATAAAATAGCCTACATTGTACAAAACAGTACGAGTATTTCAAGTATAATTCCTCACTAGTTAAGGGCAGAGAAACACAAATGAACAAACAAAACCCTCCCACCCATAAAATGCTGGATGCAATAATAAAAACAGTGTTCCTGGAGTAAAGAATGCTTTCTAGACAGCTTTCACCTATAAAAACATGACATTTACAGCCATGACTATCAAAGGATTTTTATATGCAACATTTTGAAGCTCAAGCCTAAGTCTGAGAGCACTACACATCTCTTTTAGTCAATTCAGAAGAGCAGTTCGACAGCCTGAGATAAATATGGCAGAACTTTGTAGTTCCGAAAGTCAACTTTAAGTCTCCATTTCTTTACCACAAAAGTGCAGCTATTGATGTATTTCTCATTAGCTGGAGGAAGAATGAAAGTGGGGAAAAGAGAGTGCAAGAGACTTTCCCACTGATACACACATAAGCAAGGAAGAGTTGAAGCATCTGTCCATGACAAAGTTCAGCTCTTCAGATGAAACCATCCTCTCTCCTCACCATCCATAACATTATACTCATCATATTCCCCAAGCTCTAAGGCTCACATCAGGACGCGCCATGGGATGCTGACTCACTACCAATCATTCATCCGCTGTGGAGCAGCAGGCAAAGGACTTTGTGGAAAGAGTGTCATATATACACTTAAAAACCATAACATAGCTGGCCACCACCTTCCATCTGTTATCATGGCAGACAAGTTGTAAAAAATGCTAGAAGGAAGGTAAGTCAATGCTTCTAACAGCTTTCTGTACTATTTATTAAAGGAACACAAATCTGAACTCCCTGGGTTTCATTCCCACTCCAGAGGAAGTGTCTGGCTTTCCTGCAACTCTCTTGCTGTGTTTCTCCTTGATTACTTGCTGCTAGCTTTCTCCAGGCCAAAAACCACAAAGACAATTTCCATATCTAATGCCAACCAACGCTCAGGCAATAAGCAAGTGTTGAAGAAAACAGGAGGGAGAATGAAAGAAACCACCATGGGAGGTACACAGCAAAAAATATAGTTTTCTTCTTATAATTTGAAGAAATCAGCCACAAGTTCTCCTGAGAAGAGTGGCAGCTGATGTGCCATATAAACTCAAGTGCTCTACTCCCATAATCTCCACTATGGGTTTATGAACAAGTCTTCATCTATTGTTTCTACATTTAAGAAGTCAAAAGTACATAGTTAGTTTAAATCTAAGGCTGCTGGTAACTCCAGTTAATACATTACACACATCGATCAAAGAGAAGTGCTTGTGAACAGCTGTAACTTTCAGTCACGTATCAGTTAAAATGTGATAATTGGGATCTATAGGATAATGTGTCCTTTCTTTTTCTTCACTGTACTACCTTGTCTCTGTCAATTATATCACATTTTGTTAGGCTTTGAGAAAAAGAACATTCCAAATTACTGGTATTAAACCAGTTGCTCTCCAACTTAACTTGCTTCCTGTCCCATCAATAAATTCAATGGAAGGTTACATATATTGAAGTTAGAATTGTGTTGAAAACAAAGCTGCAGACTGCTTTCCTGGATGTGTTTACATGCACTATTATAGTTTAATCTGCTTCCTAATTTCTAAAGCAATGCATTTTTCCTCCTCTGTCATTTATTTGGAATGTATCATGTTCACAAATGCTGATTACTTTTCTGCAAGGGATTTTAGCCATCTGTGCTAACACAGTTGCCGAGAGAGTAGTACACAATAGGAAGAAGAGATAATAGTCATTAACGTGAAGCAACAATAAAAGACCTAAATCTGCAAGCTCCAACTTTGCCTACAGTTTATGATTAATGAAAACTAGTGCTTACCAAAAGCTGATTATGTGTTTCATTCTGTGTGAAGCCTGAGGGGATGAGGCTTAGAACACTGAAATCCGTCAAATTCCACCCAATTTAATGTCTGCCTCCAATTAACTTCACAGATTGAATCACTGAGTCAGCACAATCAGTGCAGCAAAAGCCATTAAAATAGATTTTCCTCTGTCTTGCTAATAAAGCATCAACTGGTGATCACAGCTGATTAAGCAATACAGTATCCCCAGAAAATTACATTTTCTCTGAACTCCCGAATTCCTGAGTTTCAAAGTACCGCTTGCATACTTACCTAAGGTTAACTTAGAGTTTAGGCAAAGGCAATGTTTTAGTGCAGAGGTAACAAGACAACCATAAAATTGTGTGTGCTGTAGCCACTGCTGCTATAGGAAGAGTTGGGATGCAAGCAGAGAGATGCTGGGGAGCATGGAGAGTAACAGGTAAGGAAAAAAATAACCGTTAAGCAAACAACAAACCACACTTCACATGCCTTTATTTTTTTCTCAATAGTTCCCTCAGTGTAATGTTTGGGGATTTTTTTTGTTGAATTATCAGTGAGCCAAGATTAATGGAAATAAACTACCATATGAAACTGAAACACTGCTGGTTATTCTATCAAGGCCACAACTGAGGAAGCACTCTGCTTAAAAATATCCAGCATAATGTTCTCGCTGTTATCACCGACATAAACTCACAGGTCCTACAAGCTCTTCTAGGTCAGCAGTCAAAGCCAAATTGGAGGGTGGCCACTACATACATTTGGTGCAGGTTGTACAGAGTAAAATGCTGCAGAATCAGCATCATATTGGATGTACAGTCATAAACAAGGTGCAAATTGACATCTAAATAAGACAGTACCAGGGAGAAACAGAGCAATTCTATGGAAGAGGCAGTGATGCAACCTGTCATCAATAAAAAAAGCCATCCCCTCTCATCACAATTTCATTCCCAGTCTTGCTGTTTTCTCTGCTGTTCTGTGGTATTTTCTGACCTTATTAAGCTCATTGCAATGAGCCAGAAGATAAAAAGGTAAATGGTTTTCTGCTTCTGCAGCAAGCGCCTACACACAGGGGGAAGGAGGAAAGGTGACACTAAAATATAAGCAATAAGCCTAGTCTGAGTCCTGACACCTCACACTTAGCCTGAAAGGCTACCTTTGGAGGTTTGAGGGTTTTTTCTTTTGTTTTTTAAGTAAAAAAGTGTGTTGATTAAGCTCCTATTCATCTACTGGGTCCTTAAGAAAGAGGTAATGACAACTGTATGATTGGCAACCCACACAAAAGCTCAATTTCTCAATAATTTATTCTAATACATGCTTTTTTCACCCCCTCCAGTACTTCACTTAAGAATGCACTTTTAAGAAGATGACTATCCTAAAGAAAAAATTGTTATCCTAAAAAATTTTCCCTTGCTGATACTCTGAAAGAAATGACAGGCTATAATCCCAACATAAAGAAAGCTAAATTTGAATTAAAGTCTTTAAGTTATTTAGTGATTAGGACATTTAATTTACTTATTTGCAAACTGCAGAATGAGAACATTCAAAATTATCAAACATTAATTATATCACATATATTAAATTATTAAGCACATTAATTATATCACATAAAATTAATTTTATATCCCATTACAGTCTCAGTTCTGTAAAAACTATGTTTGGAGACAACAGAAAAAGGGAAAAACGCTGTTTTCAAGTCCTATCCACTTTGCTTTAAAACAAATCAATTAATTGTTTCTAATTATATATAATGCACATGAAGCAAGTACGTTGTAAAACAAAAAAGTTTGATCTCAAATATTTCTTGCTTTACAGTGCTTAGTTAAAAAGGTTGTAGTCTTTTAATCCTTCCACATTATCCTACTCATACACATTCAGTCTGTTCACATGCTCCTTTTCAATGAGTCATCTGAAATTTAAGAAAACACTAACCATCTACTATGGATTGAAATCCACTGCTTTTCTTACAAAATTTTTTTTTTTTTACAAATCAGTATCTATTGCCTTAAGTTATACTATTAAAAGCTTCAATTTTAGTGAAATTTTGGAAAAGATAAGCATGGGAGAAGAGACTACTATTCCTCTACTCCTTGTCTAAAGAAATCCTGCATGATTAAAATCAATATGTTTTATTTTATAGATCATATGCTACCTGAAATATATTCTGAGATTAATTCAGATGGTTTTGTAGGTAAGGTCAGTTCCATCAGTTCCTTTGCATTGAGAGAATAATTTTTAGTGTCTTTAAGACAAAAATAAATAAATAAATAAATAAAAAGTTACAATGACACACTGTTTTAGCTTCCCTATAGAACCCTTCAGGCAGCTTGGCCATTGTATGTCATTACAACGCGCAGAAATACCAAAGCAGCTACTCCTCTTTGAAAGACCCCACTGTAATTCAGCTGAGGGTTCTACAATTCTTGGACTGCTCTGCCAAGTCATACAATTTCAATTCAAGTATTAGAAATTTAATATTGTTACAGTGCAGGAACAAGTTTTACACTGAATCTCAAGGAATGTCATGAATTTGAATTATTAAAATGTGATGCTTCATTAAAAAAAATGCACCTGGAGGTGGGGGTGGGAAATCGCTGAGATACACGAAACTCACATAACTCTCAGGAAAAAGCAAATGAAGCATTGTGCATATATTTTTATTTTATTTTTGTAAGAGAAGTTAACATTGTGAGAGAATTATATTTGTAGTAGAACCATCTTAAAAGTATCTTCTTAATGTTAAAAGAAGTTACTGCACAGGTCAAACGATTTTGTTTGGTTTTAGTCCCATACAAACAACATATACAGACTACCAGCTAATTTAAATGTCAATCATTCCTCAGATCAAGATAAGGTCAAATTCGTTTCATTGTTTAGTTTTCCTTTGGTTTTGGCTTTGGTTTTTGGGGTGGGTATTTTTAATAGTTCATTTACTCTTGCTACAGGACTTCTTGTAAGAGCTCTCAACTAATTAAACCAAGACCCGGGGGACAAAAAGATAATTTAATATATATACTGTCAATCACAATGCCTCCAATTTCATTATTCTATTTCCATTTTGCCGCGATTTACTATATAATATTTTGTGAGATTAATGCAATTTTATTAAAAACAAATGCAGTTGTGAGATTGCAAAGTGATGTCACTAATTAAAATTCAAAAATGTAATATTGTTTTTCTCTCATCATTTTTTTGTTCTAGAAAGGAAAATTTTTTTCAGGGTAGCTACCTTCAAGAAACCCTAGCATTACAACCAAGTACAGTATCCTCTCGCTGATTTATATTAATTGGAAAATATTTTCTAAGAGTCCTCTTTTGATTTATGTGGGTTTGGGGTGCTTTTCTTTTAAATCAAGTAAGCAAATGAAATAAAGTTTACAGAATACATTGCCCTGTAAATTTTGGGAGATCCAAACAGACCCTGACAGCAGCCTATATTGGTATAAAAGTCTGTCAAAGAACAGTAAGAAGAATACTAGTAATAGCAGATTAGTAAGTGTCAACAGTCTTACTAGAAGGACCTAAGAACCACAAATACTCCTAATTTATGTTTAGAACAAAACCGAAAGAGACTAGACTAATCGTACTGCAAGACTGATGTAATCCTTTCCCTCTCTTACCATTACTTGGAAAGCTCTTCATTATAACAGAATCTTTAGAGTACAAATTAAGAGAGTCATCTGAAGATACAGAATTGATTTTCAATAATTCCTGTAAGCCTGGAGGGACTCCAAAAGCTGTGGCTGTATTTAAAACCAGTAAGCAAGATGACTCAGGAAACCTCTGCCCCATCAGTCTTGAGTACCAGATAAATATAATTGCCAAATAAAAATAACTGCCATTCAGAACTATTCATAATGCTTTTAGTAAGATTTCATAAAATAAGACAGACAGACTTTAAAGACTATTTTTTTTTTTAGGGGAAGAAAAAAAAGAAGAAAGAAAAAAAAAAAAAAAGCTTTCAGGTACACAGGTGAGATCCTTGGCATTTCAGCTCACAGGTTGGGTCACTCAGCCAGGCTCCATTTCTTGTTAATTACTACAGTAAGACAACCCCCAAGGAGTTGTTAATAGTGTCTCGATTGCTTGGAATTACAGGAAACAAAGTACAGCTGGCATGTCTACCTCGTTTCCACTGCCTTTCTGGTACCATTTTAAGGAATACTTTCTCATACACAGCAGCACTAACACAAGAACTCACACAAAAACCAGACCCTAGCGATGCAGTGGGGAACTTTGTTGTTCCATTCAGTGGGACTAGTTTTACCCTGCCAATGTCTTAGACATGCACTCCATATTTACATTAGGGCCAGAGAATGAAAACAGAACAAATAAAACCAAACAAATGCACAAAATAAAACACAAATTGTGGGCTACAGGAACAGTTTATAATTTACAAGTAGTAGTCCTAAAGTCAAATATGGATTCCAAGGGGAGTTGCACAAAAAAAGGATACAGCTACACTAATTAGAAGTGCAGCAGAAAGCAACACTAATAGAGCTTCAGGTAAGGTGACTGTCATTACTTCTCAGATGGACCAATTTGGTCTAAGCCATCTCCAACACCTTCAGCTATGAATGCAGCCACAGAACTGAAGATACTCAGCAGATGATTAACATCTATAAGGATGTGGCCCAAATAATTTACACAAAATCATTTCAGCAATAACTAAGAAACTTTAGATTTGTTATCTGAGACACTTTCAGATTTATTTCCTACAGTTCCTAATTAAGTTCAATATTTTACTACAAATTCTACACAAAACATAATTACAGCAAGAAGCAATAGTTGAGGTGCTCTTCTGTTATGCCTCAAAGTCTTAAATAGAAGACTGACTTCTTTTTGCTCTAAGAGCTACTCTGTTGAAAATAAGCCAAGGAGGAAAACAGTTGTTAGAAGATTTTTAAGTGCTATTTTCCAGCTTCTCTTTTTCTGTTTTAGTCAAAAATACTGAAACACACTTCTAAACTTGCCCCAAAAAGAGTTAATCAAAACTTTTCAAACACCATTACCATTAAGGTTCTATTAAAGTAATTTCAGGTTCAGTTTAAGGAGGGTTCTCTCATTGTTAATCAAATATGTTGATAAGCTTTTTGGCCTAATGGTTTTACATACAAATAGGAAGGTTAACATAATGACACCAAAACAGTCCAACAGACAAACACACATTTCCAATAGCTTCACAATAAAGATATCAGCCTGCATTCTTTTGCCATCAACATCATCAGGCTGCTGTTACCAAGCCTTACCATATGTAGTGCCAGAAATCCAAAACACGTTACTTCATATACAGAAATATTTAGCATTGTTCGTATCAGGACAGGATAAAATTGAGCAATATATTAATAGCAACTTTAGAATTATTAAGCTATTAAGAGATTTACAGAGGTTTTGTTGTTTTGTTTTTTGTTTGGTTGGCTTTTTTGTTCAACACAATAAAATTAGTATCCCTTCTCAAAATATGCCCATTGTCAATAAAAGCTAAACAGGAATTATGTATTCTCTCAGGTATAAGAGAGCTCTGGGGACAGGACAA
>JANIJG010020162.1:98008-123084 GCA_024611175.1 Megaceryle torquata | reverse complement strand
ATAATAATAACATAATAATATAACCTATAACCAACTAGACCTTGCAAGAAGGCTGGCACCCTAGTGTAATCAAATATCAATATTCAAAGTCATAATAAAATTTTCTTTGTTGAAGCAGTAGGTCATCAAAAAAGCCAAGTATATAGTAGCTTTTCCAAAATAAATGCTGGAGAAACAGCCAAGAACACCATTAAATCTAAACTGAATGAATGCACACAGAAAATGACAAGTACAACTGGTTTCTGTTTGTTAGAACCATGATTATCAATAGTGAGGAAACAGATAACAAATAGTACAATCCCCCAACTATGAGATTTGCCCATTCTTCATCTTCAAAGGCAGTGAGATGAAAAGCACTCAGCTGCGGGGCAGGGTAACATAACGGGACTGCAGGCTGGATAGCAACAAGAGGCATGTTACATACAGATACACCAAGCAAAACAACTGCAGAGAAACTGCAACTAGCAGGCTTTTTATTCAAATTTTAAAAAACAAAAAAAATTGGAACTCATAGTATTTTTCATGATAACATGAACAGCAAGCATTAGTTTATTTTTCAGCCATGGTTCTGCTTAGGAAGTAGTGGGTATGCAAGTTTGCTTTAAATCCACACATTTAAGTGAAAAATACAGCACCAATTTTAATTTATTCATAGGAAAGAAGTATTGCAATTTTTTAAGTAAGTCTAAGGCATCCTTCTGTTTCTTTTTGGAACTTCCAATCAGAAAAATACAGAGATCCACAAAATAAGGCTGTTTCAAACAAGCCGCACAATCCAACTATTTTTTTTCTTTTCACAACACTGTAAACTATTGATTAAACATTACTGGTTTTGCACGTTACCAGCTGTATTAACATAAAGAGGCATCACCTACCTACCTGGAGGAGCACAGCCTCCACGGGAGACAACCGTACCATCACAGTTCTCAGAAGACAGTAAACCCAACACACACTCCTACAGCACTGTGAAATAAGAGGCCTGTGCAGAAAGATCTAGAAGGAACTTTACAAGCCACCTCCTGATTTACAGGGTTAACTTTTTGTCATCTAGGGCAAAGAGCCCCAGCTGGAACCTGTTTTGTTCTCACAGAAATGCACTTTTTTTTCCTCCAATTTGGGGAAAAGAAAACACCTGCTAGTTGCAGTTTCTCTGCAGCACTTGCTCAGTGTGTGTGTACTTACCTGCCGTGTGCCTCTACTGAGGGGCTCTGTGCCAGAGATGAGGCTTTAAAAGACTGTTTGTTCCCACATAGTTTAGCACTATCTTAACACAATAAAATAATAAAAATTTTTTTAAAAAGTGTTTCCAGGTGCATGCATATTTCAAACATTGCTGCACAAGACTGAGCAGTTTGCTAAATGCAGCCAGCACACCATCCAGCTAACTACTTCTTGCTCAAATGAGTGAGCTCTTTCACTCTATTTCATACAATTTCTTCCAACGATTAACTTGCACTTTCTGAAACTTAAGAGCACATAAGCAACCAGCGTTTTTTAAAAGGTCACTCAAAAAAAAAAAAAAAAAAAAACCAACAAAAAAAAACCCACACAAACAAAAAACCACACACCCCAACCAACTGAAGCCAGACTAAGAATGTTCCAGACTCTCCATCCCGTTCTCCACCACCTGTTGGGCAGCTGCTCTCCTTCCTTACCTTACCAAAGGCTAGAAGAGCCTGCACAGGGTTCAGCAACAACTGAAATATACCAGCTCTAAGAGGATAAACGTAAGAAAGGGAAGCTCAACCTTCTCTTTCCAGTGCACAACGTCACTTCTATTTGAAGCCAGATTTAGCAAACCGTTGAACAAAACCCACGCTCGTTGTGCTCACTGCCTCAGCTTCCGTGTGCATCCCGGAGCAAACTTCTGATCTTCCATACTCTTACCTGGCTGCCTTCAAATGTTTTGCAAATCTTTCTCCTTCATAGATAGGCCAAAGACGTGGGTTTTGCCTCCATCCTGCTCTTTTTCCAGCTAGAGGAAGCGGCTCCGAGCCGAATACCTCTTCCCCCCATCGCCCTGCGTCCGCATCTCGTCTGTTGGTGGCGGCGCTGGAAATGGCTGCCCGGGAGGGAGGGAGCTGCCCGGCCTTGGGGACGGAGCCCCCGCAGGTTCGCGCCGAAGTTGCTTCGCTCTCCGTCCCACGAACTCGGCTTCCTCAGCACAGGGGGTGCTCTGATTTGGTTTCTGTGGAGGAAAGGGCAGCTGGTTTGCCCAGCTGGGACAGACTCGGCAATTGTGTGAAGTAACGAAAAGCTTCAGTGGGTGAAAAACTGTTGTCGGCGAGGCCCTTCCCATGTGGGTTTGTACAGGCGACAGACAGGTTAACGGAGAGACAAAGAAACGCTAACAGGAAGAAACAATGCCTTGCCCTCAAGCAAAAGCCCATCTTCACAGCCACCATCTCTCAACTACCCGCTAATGGACTGCTGCCATTATTCCCCGCTGAGCAGCTGGGAAAGGGGCAGCACAGCTATAAACCGACCTTACTCCTTTCTTAAATGACTGTAATACGCTCACCCTGTCTCACAGGCTTGGGTTTCGCTGTTGTAGCCACTTTTGCAGCCGTCGTCTTGACATGGAGGCTAAAAAATTGCTTTTTGTCACTAGAGAAAAGGAGAGAAGTGACTTCCTCTCATGCAGTAGTCTAATGCTCATAAAATAGAGGATAAAGTTATGAAATCGATTAAAAAGCAAAACCATAATAAACGTAATTTCTTCTTCCAGGCCAGGTAATAGGAAAAGACTAAATTATATTTTATGAAGGTAAGCTTCAAATTTCTTTGCCTTCAACGCTTCAGTTATTGAGAGGACTCAGCCCACATCTTAACCCCGAGGATAAACAGGACAAAGAGTCTGGTTAGCAGGCACCAGAAAGAAATCTTTAGAGGTTTCACCTCAGTCACTGAAAACAATACTATACACTGTCACCAATTACTTTGTTTGCAAATAATGTAAATTTATAAAGAACATAAAGTTTGTTTTTAACGTAAATCAGAATTTGGCAAAGAGGTGCTGGCAACCTTAGCGTAACTGAAACTGACCAGAACTTGCTGGAGTATTTTCATAACATATTTATTTACAGAAATAATGATGGAAAATTATTTTAGATGTCTTAAAGTAATTAAAGAACAGGTCTAAAGGCTCAGAGAAATTAGATGGTAAGAAAAATTCACTATTGATAAAAGCTTACTAGTAAGAAGTGGTTTTGGAGGAGTACTGTCAGCTACAGGAGTTTACAGCGTTTCATGTAAAACCTCCAATACAGGTTTACTTTTAGCATTTTTTCAGAGGTAAAAATGATTTTTCATGGTGAGGGTGACATACTGGAACAGGTTACCCAGGGAGGTAGTGGAGTCTCCTTCGCTGAAGACATTTAAAACCCACCTGGATGCATTCCTTTGTGACCTGATTTAGGTGAATCTACTCTGGCACAGGTGTTGGACTAGATGATCTTTTGAGGTCCCTTCGAACCACAGATGTTCCATGATTTTGTGAAAAATCATGGGCTTCTTTTCAATAGTAAAGGAACTTACTGAGTTACACTGACATCCTTTATAAAAATACCACTTTTCTGGCAAATCTCCATTAAGAGGCATCATCCAAGGCAGTTAAATATATCTAATAAGCTGTGCAGAGGTTGTATATGATAATGTTAATCAGCTGTAAGTCAGACAATAAATGGAACTGTGCTGTACCAGATTTTACAACTCTTGAGTGATTCCTGAACGCTATACATTACCATCAATAAAACTTAAAAACATCAGTGTGAAAGTCAAAATTCTCAGAAACTGAGGAAGGCAACTAAAGAATGTTAGCTGGAATAACAGGATTCCCTTTGTGAAATAAGATACTTGGGAGGGACTTAAATTCAGAAACTAATAGATTGCAAAAGTTGCTATTTTGAAAGACTACAGTTAATCCATTTCACAGTTAAATCGGGCAAAGCAATTTAGTAGTGAGATGTGGTTTTGGAGGAGTACTGGCGGCTGCAGGATTTTGCTGCATTTCGTGTAAAACAATACCTCCCATCCAGGTTTACTTTTAGCATTTTTCAGAGGTAAAAATGATGCAGCAGAAACAGATTGAAATGTGCAGCAGCTAAAGATGATCATGGATGAAAATTATATTCTTGAGAAATAACGTAACTAGAAAAAAGTGTAATACAACAGTGCATCCAGATAGAGGACAAGATGGAAGAGATCATAGAACTTTTAATTTAAAAAGACAAGAAATGAGTAACCAAGATCCTTCGAAGTACTGAGGGATGTAGGCAAATTATTTATCTAATCCACTTTCCTAAACTTACCACAAATGTTATAGCTTGAGAGTAAGCCATATTTTAAAAATAATTAATCTAAGTAGTTATTTCTGAAATAAATCTATTTAGGAAACAAGCTCTGAAAGTTGTGTCATACTACACTGAGAAAACCCCACTTTTAAAACACAACTGAGTTAATTTAGGCAGCTGCAGTAAGAGCACTACGGAAATCCTTTTACACAAGGATACACAAAATTGAAGTATAGGACATTTCTGTATTTTGATGGTAGGACAAAAATTGAGCCAAATAATTGAATAGGAGATGGATTTGACATTCGTACATGGAGATGAAAAGTATCACATTGCTATTATAAAAGACTAGTGCTATAGGACCACAAATTGCCCTGAGATTAAGGGTAGTTCTATGCAGACATTCTTCTTTTGTCAAATATCCTTTATCTCCTCCAAGAGAGATTAAAAGATTTTTAAACTAGGAGGAGCTGCATTTGAATAAAAAGGGACTTTATTCTGGAACATAGGCCAATATATTAAGTCTGGAAGAGCAACTGGACAAGAAAAATAGAAAAAGAATGCATCAACAACTCTGCCTGTTCACTATGTTTTTCACTTCCACTGAATTTCTGAGTTAAAGTAAATTCTGGCCAATCCTCTCCAACCCCTGGGAGAGTAATTTCATCCCCTCTGATGCCACTCCTTGCTGCAGAGTCCTAACTTGCCATTGCAAAACACTCAAATGACTCATGGACTCCAGAATGGTCTTTCCCTGACTGTGCTTAGTGGATCCCCAAGGGAAGAAAAAATACCCTCCCCTGCACGTTCCCTTGGGATGTATCTGCCCCAGCCTCCTCTTAGCTGAACTGAGGCTATAATAGGAACATGCAAGTAAAGTCACCCTTGAGAGTCAGCATTAGCTGAAACTTAACAGAAGGAACCTAACACAATAATTCAGTGGGGGCTATCAGTAAAAGACATATACCTAAAATAGACATAATTATAGTTAGCTAGAAGATGATTATTTGTAAACAGAATATGTAGCTGGGAGAGATACGGAGCTTGCAAGGCACACCCTCTAGACCATTACATTAAAACAGATGAAATCAGGTGCAGAGCTGCATCGTGTACATGCCCATCTGATTTAAAGACAGCATAAATGACATCTCACATGAAACAGAGCTGTATAGATTATGATTTTCAGGAATAGTTCCAATGAAATTCATTATAGCTATTGAAACAAAGTACCTGGCACAGGACATTTCCAGCCTGTGTTAAGATTTTGAAGTGACTCAGGGAAGCAGGGGCTCATTGCATAAGCCACCACATCCAGGCCAATTGGAAGTGCTACTGGTAGCACAAGAAAAATTAACACCCAATGCAAAGTAAGCAGGGATTTGTTTCTGTAAGCTTGGAAAAAACAAACAAAGCCAATTCTGCCGATCTTAATTCTGTTACTTTCCTGAGATTCGTTTCTAGAAGGTACTTGGCTAAGCAAGCAATTGTATACATTTGTTATCACTAAGCATACTGTGTCAGAAATTAACATCTCTGACAGAAGATCACAATTTTGTGGGAATGGATTTAAGAAATGTTTCATGTCATGTGAGTAACAAAGTCCCTCATTATTCTGAGATGACAGCAATACACAAATTAATATACTTAAACTGCAGAGTTACTTCAGAAAAAGGTAATTTCTTTTTCACTAGAAAATTAGCAGAATACCTGTAAGAAACTGATGTCAGAGTTGCTGGTTATTTGCAAGCAGATAAAAAGAAAGCAAAACAAACACAACCTGTTTCTTCAAAATACTGCTGAGCATGCTAACCAGTTGTGGGCTACACTCAGCCTTGCAGTCCTGTGGGGTCAGAAGACAAGACAAATGATACTTCAGAGAAAGGCATGTGGGTTTATCTGAGAATGCAAAGCCTGTTGGGATAGCCTTGGAGGACTGTGGAAGATGGCGCAAGCCATCTTCATGCAGTCTTAGCCATACATGAGGCTGAAGATTACAATATACTGTGAACACATTCAAAATAGCTTACGAATTTTAACTGAAAGTGACTGAACTTTGAGTTAAAAAAAAATTAAAATATTTAAATGACAATGTCAGTGATGGCCCAAAACTATTTTCTGTAGGTTTCCAATCAAGGACCTGAATAATTGTTGTCATTTTCTGTCAAAAACTTTACAAAGCCTTATTAGAAAAATCACTTTCTTCTAGGGCTAGGCAGAAGGATGAGAGAAAAAAGACTGGATTTCAGCACATCATGACAGAACTCAGCAGGAATTTCTACAGGAGAAGCTACAAAGCATGTTTCATTTGAAGTAATGAACTTTAATAGGCATTTCATTTTACACATGGATGTAGCCTGTGTGATAATCTCCAGTATGTTTATTCATCAGCTGTAACTCAGGAGGTGAATGTGAAGGTGATAGGAGCAGTGAATTCTGTATTCCTGAAGTACTAGAAAAGGTATTAATCTTTTAATGAGTCTTCATTCAAACCCAGCCTTCACAGTAAAAAGTAAAACAATCTATTTTCTCTGTGATGCTAAGTATGAAAGGAAATCCTAGTTCAGAGTTGGAGGGACAGGGAATATGGAAGATTTTATGCTATTTACATCTCTTTAGGAGGAGCTGTGTGACACACAAACAGTGGGATCATCAATGCAGCAAACCAAAATCACATACGTTTGAAAATTTAGCCCAGAGGCCTTTCTATTGGCCCTGAGCCAGACAAACATCTTCCAAAAGCATTTTTTTTTTCCAAAATATCTAGGATAACCAAACTCTAACTGTAAATAAATGTACTGTGATTTTTTCTTTAAAGTGATTCACTAAGGGGTTGAACAAAGAACTGATAATGAATGTTATGGAGAAAAACTCTGTGAATTTCTTTGAAATCAAGGACAAAGCAAGGATTTGTCATTCATTCTGATTTCAGTTCCCTGGGATATGAGACAGGTAATTTAAAACCAGAAAATTATGCATAACCACCATCAGATAATTTTTCCTTTTTAAGTAGTCCAATTTTAAACCAACAATGTAGATACAAAATAGGTAAATAGCATCTGAAAATTATGCCTAAGAGCTGTAAAATGTCCAATTTCTGATTTTTCACTACCCAGAAAAATATCCTAGCAGGCATAGTAAGAGAGGGGTTTTTTTTCCCATACTCTACAGGCTTTTAGCAGGAAGAATGCATTTCTTTCTGTGTGATATTTATCCAGGGGAGAATTTAGATACATTATCCATCTAGGGCTTTTCCTACTGCTTGTCTTTTTACTGGATTATTACCATAATTTATTCTCGATAAGTGGTTTTCTTCCTCTATTTAATTACTGCTGCCACCTGCATATGTGAGTCAACCGCACACATGAGATGCTCTGACAGGAGCAGCCTCTCAGGAAGGTACTACTGTCATCCTGTGATACTTGCAAGTTAACAGCTTTCTCGACAGTATCAGCTAACACATTTAAGACAGTAAGGATGTGGAAAATCACAACTAACTCCCCATTCAATATCCCCTTCAAAACAGGTTTTGGGAATGGAATGTTACATTTTGTTCAGGCAGCCTCATATTATATACTCTGTGGGAACCACTGGAAAAATTAGTTAATCACAGCCAAAATCCCAGCTAGATAAACTGGTGCCATTCTCACATTACGCACAAAGAACAATGTGTGCACCACTTCTATATGCTGCACTTTCACCAAGACTTGAGAATAAGAGCTATCTGCACACATCATATCATATATCATAGAAATACTTGGAATTTAAGGGGTTAAGGGATCTGAGAGCTGTTCATCTTTCTCTCAGATAGGCTAAGCTGGAGGATGCTGAAGTACTTCTGACGTTGTGGGATCCTACCAGCCATGTCCTATGCCTGTGTAAAGCCCTTGTCCATGCAAGGTTTTCCAGCTTGTTCACCCTGTTCTGAAGACAACCCTGAGCCAGATAGCCAGGCAATGAAGGCCAAGGGAGCACTGAAGAGTTTACGTGAATGTGTTACTTTTCCTATGCTGACATGACACTGCTGGCAGTAAACTTAAGACCCATATCCTCATATCAATCAGACATTTCAAGGGTCTTTTCCAACCTAAATGATTCTATGATTCTATATCCCCGGAGGGTAGGTCTCAGCATTTTCTTCCAGACTTTCAGTATTTAAAGTGCTTTGAAGATGGTTGTGTCCTGTTTATGGTCATGCACTTAACATACAGCAGGGCTGAGAACAGAATTTACCAGGATGCTATAGCACTTCCTAGCATTAGAGGTGAGATTCTCATTGCAAGTAACTTGACTTCAGTGTACTTCAGACAAAATTTCAGGTCATAGGTTTTCTCACTGTCCTGTGAACAGAATCAAAACCATCTTCCTGGTTTTTCATATATCATTAATGGAAGTACAGGTCCCCATACAGCTATAACCCAACACCTGCAAAGAAAAATCAAGTATTACTACAATTTCCATGTAGTATAAAAAGGCCTTATCTCTTTTATTCTTTTAGGTATTAATTAACATTTTTTGTCTTAAAATCTGCACTGTAGTTCTCAGGAGTAGCAAAAGATGTCATGTTATGTATCAGTTGCTATGGTAACTAATCCTTTCTAAAAGGGAGAAACAGGACAAATTTGTACAAGTCCATTTCTCACTAACAACAAAGGGTGCCACTAAACAGTCTATTTTGCAATGCATTGCCATCCTTTGTTTTACTCTTATTTATAAATTATCACAAATGGTTTAGTATGGGGCTATGTGTAGTCTGAATATTTTAAGCTTCCTGTTTTCATGAAGTGGCATAAAAACAATTTCCTTCAAGATCTCTGACTTTTTTGGGGTGGGTTGTGTGGGTGGGTTTTTTTTGTTTGTTTGTGGGGTTTTTTTTTGGTTTTTTGGGGTTTTTTTGGTGTGCAGTTTTAATATTAACAGAGAGTCTTTATTGGACATACTTTGAGTTGGAAATGGTTACATTCCCAGAAAAATTACATCTAGTGAAGTGAATTAAGGGAAATTTTACCACATTTCTCTTTTTCTCTCTGTCCTGAACCAGAGAAGTTCACAAGGACTGGAAAAATCCTTCAAGTTTTAGTCACTCTGACCCCAATATAAGCCTTCATCTTGCAGTAGGATGTAGGTTTACACCTTTCATAATTGACTTCTGAGGTATCCTTTGCTGGCAGCACAGAATTCCTGAACTGCATTTGCCAAGTGTGATGGTGGCAAACCGTAACTCATCAAAGAAATATACAAGCACCAATGGACTAAAGCAGACGTTTCCTTCTATCTAATCCATATCAGTCAGTAGTCTCTGGGATTTCTGCCCAGAGAAATGGTAGTAACAATTTTAATACAAATCCCTGGGTGGGGGGAATCACTGCTTTATTGGTGCAGCTTTATCTCAGCATATGACTCAGTTGCATAACAAAAATATGCTTGGTATTGTTCAGAACCGCAGGAGAAAAAGCAAACAAATTAGCAATTGTATTAGTTGCCTTTCTTATCAATCTGCTGACAAAGAAAGCTCATATTTTGCCTGGCTGAAAACTGCAGAAAACAAGCTATTTCCACACATACACAGGTTGGGAACTGCAGCCATTTAATAAGTGGCTCTATTTGGCATAATTCTGAGCAATGAGCTATATGTACTTTATCAGATTTACCAAATTACTCACCTGCCTACAGCAGTCACCTACAGGAGATAAATGTAGCTCAGCTGTAACAGTACACTTCTTCAGCCAGTAGCAAGTCAGAATTAGTAAGCTGTAAAGGACAGGAAGTTCTTTAACCCTTCTAAACTCTGGCCTTAAGAACTGGAAGCTAGCACAGAAAAAATGAGGATCTAAAGAATTCTGCAATATGCATCATTAATGTCTATATTTAGAACAAATTGTAATGAACAAATGTTGATTGCAGAAAACAGTTGTATGATTTCCACTTATTTTCCATCAAGAGCTGGATGAAGTAATTTATTCCCTCAGCTAAAATCCTCCCTATCCCAAAAGACATTGCAATGGAGATGAGATTCCTCTAGAGAAGCCCTAATTCTGCCTTACACAAGATAAAAAAAAAACCTCCCACATTATATGAAACTTTTTTTTTTTTTTTTTTTTTTTTTTATGTTGGAATGCTCCAGTGTCATCAGAGCAGCTGCAACAAGGAAAGAAAGCCAGGTAGAAACTATCACTGAAGTTATGTTTGATGGGAGGTAACCTAAAAGCTGTAGATGACTGAAAAAGTGGCACAGCCAGACCTTAAGGGAAAGGGGAGAGCTGCAAAATCTTCTATAAGTTTTTTTGGGTTATTTGAGACTAGCTAATTACACAGTTGAAGGAGCTGAGCTCAGGCAGGGCTGGTGACAGGAACAGAGCTGCTTGATCTAGGTCACAGAGCTGCTATGGCTCAGGTTTTTCTATTTGAGGGACTTTTATAGCTCCCACCTGCATAGTTACTAAGTGCCTTACACTCTTTTAATGTGTTTATTCTCAAAATGTCCCTGTGAGGCAGGGAAGCTTTGTTATTGCCATTTTTCTCATAGGAAACTACAACCTGGTGACTCTAGGGAAGGTCCTCAGTTGGTATAAACTGTGAAAGCTCCATTAAAACAAAGACTATCCGCTCCTTGCCCAGTACCACAAGTGGAACTAAGATAATTTAAACTGGCCGAGGATTTTTCCCTACGTGATTCATCCAAGGTCACAAAAGTGTTGGAAAATGAAACCAGTCTTCTGAGAAACATTAAATCATCATTTTATTTTTCTTGTCTGATATAGGCAAATGTGACTGAAGAAGAAACCTGAGCCTCAAATCTGTAAAGTGCATGAAGGAGCATATGCACAAATTTACTTCTGCTGTAGCAGCCTCTTTCAGATCCTTTCTAACTCTTTACCAGTTGTGGGAATTTTTTTCTATTTTATTTATTTATTTTTTTAGGGGAGGGGTTGAGGGGCTGTGGAATGATGATTGGATGTGACTTAGAAATTAAAACATTGTTCACACATTAAGGAAAGCTGTAATATCGAAAAAGCTTCCAGGGTGGAGTGCAACTGGTATGCAAGGAATCCATTCCACAGAGGCTCCCTAGAGAACAGTGCCTGCAAAACAGCATGGGGGATGTTCTGTTTTCACCCTGAAGCAGTGGAGGGGATACTCGTCAGCCAGACCCTGTGAAATCACTGCAGAGATGGGAACTTGATAGCACCACAGAACTGATAAGCTACCTGCTTGCAACCCTTGGCCAACAGTCTGTCATTTTTTGACAAAGTGGTGTCCTTTGTCATTATAATGTCATTATAATAATACCAAAACACACCTCCATCCCAAAGGCTACCCACCTCCAAAGTGTGACCACCCCTCACTGAGCTTACACCCTGAATTTTCTTCAGCTATACCTTTAAAAGTGAAGCATGAGAATTTTACACCAATGATAATAAAGGTATTTATGACTAGAGTCGCTCAAGCTCCATCATGAAGATAAAACAAAATCCAAAAATGGCTTAAGAAAAGGGGAATGTTAGGGAAGATATCATTACAAACAAGTCAGGAAAGATACCACTGCAGATTACCTCTGACTTCTGGGACCAGCTGATGGGCTGTGCCTCTTTTACCCTCCATGGGACACCTTTGGGTAAGATCCAGGCAGAGTAATTCCCTGAGAAAACTTAGAAATCTCTCTAGAGCTGCTTCTTTTAACTTAACATGTTTTGTATATTTGCACATGCTTTTGCAGACAGTATATTTATCACCAGCAATCTGTGAGAACCTGTACTTCTGTTGCTTTCAATAAACTGTGCTATTCACATTGCTGGTTGCAAAAGTCTCTCATTGGGCACCATCAGCTACTGGCTGCCTGAAACTGTGGAGTGCAACTAAACAGGGAGTGCAGTGTTATTAGTGAATCCAGAGTCGTGAAGGTTTAAATACATTGAACATAATGGGACTAATAGTCCCATTAGACATCACTCAGAATCTAAGCCTAGCCGCCCCCATCCCCTCTGATATTTGAGGACAACCTGGAGCGCAAAAGGGTTTATATTCTGCCAATTTACCTTTTAACTCAACAGAGGGTGGTTTAATTCTTGCTGTATTTCTGATGACAGATTTCTGCCACACCTGATTTTCCCTCTATGTACTTGCCCATTAATTGCCACCCACTCTCTACTGCGTCCCCCGGCCTGGAGTCCTGTACTCCCTCCTCATGCTGTGGCACACTTCGCAGGATGCACCAGCAGCTTGCAGCCCCAGGGCTCCATCCTTTGCCAACACCCAGCTGACAACAGAAAGCATTTCCAGGCTAAATGCACAGTATCTCACAAATCCAATGCCTTAGCATCCAAACACAACAACATGGTATGGCCAAGTATCAGTGAAAAGACCGTGAGGAGAGCAAAAGGTGCATCCTCAATACCTGGGTCTAGAGAGACAATTATTTTACCAGCAGCAGAAAATACCAGAACTCAACAGAAGATGCTTATTTCTCATAGAAATGAAGTCAGAAGACAAGTACACAGGAAAGAGGCATTTTTCAAAAATTAATAGTCAGCTATTTTCAAAGTACTTTTGCTACACTTAAAGCACTTTGAATTTCACATTTGTGAAACATACAAAATATTTTGTACATTTCTTTATACTTCAGCAGCAACAGAATAAAATGAAACAATTCACTTCCTGCAAGTTGCTGTGCATATCATCTGCTATTCTATGATCCATCTTATCTGTTGGTACTACATCTGGCAGCCTTGAACAACATTCATTATATTTAAATTTTTAAGATAGAAAACTTGCCAAGCCTTGAAACAATGAGCAGGGGTGACTGATGCCAGTGATTTGCTCTGACAGATCAAAGGCAAATTCTTGCTTGAATGGTTTAGGGTTTTCAGCATTTGAAGTATAACAAGAATTATCACTACAGTATAAATCAATTAAGGTGCGTAAACTAAATGCCAAAGACAGACATATGGCAAGGACAGGTATCTATACACTTATAAATTTACTGCCACGCAAACAAAGTACCAACGAGGGGCATGACAGGAAGCTTACTACTCTCTATCAAGACAGAAAAAGATTTGTGCTATCATTGGAAATACTTCTACGGCAGTCAAAAGAGAAGCCTTGAACTTGACAAAGAAGGTCTGCCCTTTCTTTGATCCTATCAATCAAGAGTCCAGTAGGTCCTAGTTCAAATAAGTTACTTCTTAGTTTCACCCTTGAACAAATAGTAAGTCTTTTTCCTTCTATCATTCTGAAGAACAATTGATTTACACATTTTTTTAGGAACATAAGTAGTAATCTTTGGGATGTAACTGATACTTGCAGGGTTATTGACTGTTGCTTCCACAGAAAAACATCAAGGTGACAAATGCATTTCAGTATGACTATTTTTAATGGTGGATGGCATGGCAGAAAACTAATTAAAGACATTGTTTATGTTGTATCTGTGCAAGGAAGACACAGCAGTGTGCTAATATGATGCAATAGGCCAGATAAATTCTGCTATCACACTGGACAGAACCTCACAGTAAGTTCAGAAATTAAAACTATTCAGGAGAAAGTCAAAGTTACACTGTGAGTTGCTAAGTTGTCTCACTGCCCACAAGTACCGTCTTTCCTGGCAAAGAGTTTTGAGTTTAGTTCTCCACATCTTATTCTGTGATGCTCGAGACAGGATTTAAAAAGCAAGAAATGGATATGGGACAAAAATACTCCTGAAGTAGACAAGGCCAGCTGGGAGAAACCAAAGGTGAAAAAGTTAAGAAATTTTTCTGCAACACTGATTCTGTCTTTTCTCTGTCACCAACTTTACTTCAGTGCAGATTTCGATTCTTTTGCCTAGTATCTTAATTCTTACTGTGTTTATTTGTGTAGGATCATTTACAAAGTGCCAGACTCTACACCTCAGTTGTAATAGAGCAGGATCTATATCCAATTTATGGAGTCTTATATATTATTGCTTAAGCAATATGAAAATCAGTATTATTTTAACATTTTTGGATTTTAGTGGATTCTATTATCATGCTATAATCACATATTAAGATATCTCAAATACTTAAAATGGTACATACATGTACAGTTTTCCTTGTGAGAATACACCACAGGGAGGGGGAAAACCCCAAACCCAAGAATTCCCTATATAGGCCTCATCTCTGATAAGAAAGAATTGAGAAGCCACAGATCAAATCCATGTACTCAGGATTAAGGACAAAAGAAAGTAGGAATACTTTCTGAGGCCCCTTCAGAAGCCTCCTACAAGACCTGGAAATACAATCACATGGATTAACGTCAGTTTAAGCCCTTTTATTCCCTTTTAATTTCTTGAAAATCTTTATAAGAAGGCAGTAACTTTTAACAGGAGCAACTGATGGGGTTGGGAAAAGCTTTCTATCACATAAAACTTTTTTCATGTCTTTTCAGCTGTTTAAACCCTATGGAGTGTCTCTTGTTTACATCTATCAAGCACCACAGTTACAGCTGTGTTAGTACCACTTTTCTTTTCCCTTTATCTCACAATCTGTATTCAAAACCAGTATGAACCCTGAATCCTACAAACAGCACAAATCCTGTGCATCTTGATGCTCACTAACATGAAGTATCTCATCACCACCATCAAAGCTTTTAACATATATTTTATCAATGGCAGAAGAGGGGATACTAGTAAGTTTCAACTCAAGGGTACCGTAGAACATAACTAAGCCTATATGCTTTAACTAACACAGACAGTTTTCCAAGATTATTTTAATATGCATACTTTGGTCCTTGCAGACGGACAAGCTGGGGTTTTATTTGTTGTCTTTTTTTTTTTTTTCTTCTTTTTTTTTTTTCTGTCTCCACCATCTGTTTTATGAATCCTTGAATTTATAATATAAAGGTCATTGTTTCAGCATATGGGGAATTGGATTTCACTAATAAGGCAAAAGGAGGTGAGAATTAAATGAATATATACATTTTAATAGATGTGTATGTGTATGCACCACGATAAGTGTTTGGAACCATGTAACTTTACAGTATTTGATAAATTGCTCAGAAAATTCTTAGAGGAAAGTCTTGAATGAATGGCCCCAAGGAAGAGCTTCTAATCAGATCTTTGGGGATCTGATATGGATTCCTCACATTTAAACCAGACACAATTAAAGCACATTCCTGATTTTTTTGGTGTATGTCTTTGTAGGAAAAGCTGCTGCAATACAGCAAATGCTCACATAAGATCCTACAGGAGAGAAAGGTTAACTTAAAATTAAAACCTGAAACAAAACAGGTTTCACTAAGGCTCTGAGAGGCTCATACTCACCAGCACCTGGATATCTTTGATGTCCAAGAAGTCTGTCCAGCCATCAGGGAAGGGATGCTTATATGGTCCAGACAGCAGTCAGGCACCCCAGTTCTCGTGTCCAAAGATGTTATGTCCAGGATCTGTTGTGATGACAGGGAGGACAAGGGATAGCAGCTGTCAAGTCCTTGACACATCTCTGCAGTTCTTTGTAGGCTGGAGGTGATGTTCAGATTTTGGATATGCGGTTCTGAGAGCTTCTGGAGCTGAGAGTAAGGATTGTTTCCATCCTGTTCCACCTCTGTAGTCATCAGGAGTCATCAGTGTCCTTGTCTCCAAATCTGGGTGCCTTCTGAAACTGCAGGTAGATGCACTGGGGTCCTGAAGACAAAACAGCCCCAGTGGGTTGATGTGAGTCATTCTGAGAGCCTCTTTCCTGCTGTTTGCCCCTTTGTTGCTTCCATACCCTGACATCCCTACCAATTCCCCATTCACACTGGTCTTAGCCATTCTGTTACTGTCCTCTCTTTTTGAGTGTTACATTTCTCTTTTTGAGTGCACATGTGCTGATTTTGGAGGGAATGCCTGGAGTCAAGGATTACTTTAGGCAGTGTTTTGTAAGATACAAACTTTTGGTGACTGATTTTGGTGAATGAACTTTTGGTGAAGGATTACTCAACCAGATCCTTAGGATGTAAAACCAGGTGGCAAGACAATCCTAAAGTACTGACAGATTATAATGCAGCAGAAATCTGCACATCTGGGATATCAAAAGACAGCCAAATAGAATTTAACCTCCTGTGACCACAAGAAGAATCTCATAAAATACCTCTTCTGGCAGCTTTAAAATGGTGTCTGCTAACATCCAGTTTCTTGGTGCTTCATTCGTAAGTATGTATATACTAGTATGTGTACAAGGCTGTGGGTTCGCTGCTTGATGAGTCCCTCAGGATCAGAATGGCAAGAGGGGCACAGCCATTCTTGATAATTCTCTTGCATTCCTTGCGCTAGGATAGCACCTTACTTCCTCCACCAAAAAAATAGTCTGAGAGCAAGGCAAATGTAAGAAAAGTTACAAAGCATATCACTTTCAGTACCTGATTTCAACAGTTGCTTTTGAGATGCAATTATTTTAGGATTGAAAAAGCAACCTTTCTGATATTGCATTAGGAATACTACTTCTGGGGATAATTTATTATTGCTTAAACTAGATAATTGTAAAGTTAACTTTTAAACTATGTTTGTGTTATGGAATTCAAAGTTCTGGGTTGTTATTTCAATAAGAATTTATGGGTTTTTCTAGCTTTACAGAGTGCATATACTGTGCTACATAAAAATAAGGTCACATTTTATGATCCCCTTCTTCGACACATGAAGACAGTTCAGAATCAGTTGGAAGCTCAAGCATTTCCAGTCAGTGACTGACAGTATAGACAAAAGACCAGTCTGGGTTTTAGAAAGCCTTTTGTTTCTGTAATACATGGTATGTTCCATCTAACTTAAACATTGAGAATTTACAGGATAAAAAAAAAAACAAACTAAAAATCCCAAAGATCTCAATTAGTAACATAAAATACTAGCCCTACTTAATGAATATTCAAACATTTTCAACAGAACAGAGCAGACTGCATTTTTCTTCATCACAGATTTTCCCTCTGCAGCCTTATTCTCTATTTGCAGGTCAGACAAGTTTAATGTATCACCACATTAGCTCTTCTCAGTTCATGCTGAGGGAAGGACCCCCACAGTATCACGGCTGTCCATCACACTGAAGTGATTAGACAAATTCTTGCTTCCCCTGGCAGTGATGAGCTAGCAGTGATGAGCTTCTGCCAGCACAGTGCAGGTCCCCACTGACTGTTACAGCTGAAGCTGCAAATCCATTGCACATTGTCATCCCTGACAGCATCCGTCGGAAGCTCCTGTCAAGCTCGCTGCAGTTTTGACCCTCAAACACTGATCCAGTGCCTCCAGCCTACCATCCCTCAGCATTTTGCCATGATGGGTGTAATAGGAGGAACAAGGGGTATGCCTCTCAAAATCTGAATTTTTCTCTGCTTTTATTCTTACGTGTTCCTGAAATTACTTAAAAAACACCAATGCTAATCTATTTGAACACAATAAAGTACACACTGTTCCAAATTCAGTTATGACAACATGTGCTTATTAAAATAATGTCCTCCAGACAGTGACTGTAGTTCTAGTATGGGAGGTCTGAGGTTATGAATCCTGATCTGTCAGTGATAAAACATGCAGTCATATATTCACATATAAGAACAATTCTCACTGGTGTCATTTTGAAGCATATTGTGGACAAAGGGCAACATTTAACTTTTTTCTAAATCCTTCACAGAGTCAGTATCATGTCTCTGAGCTCTTGGACACATCATAAAACAGAAACTTCAACTGGAGAAGTGGAGTGAAGTCCTTAGGAGCCACTGCAGTTTTAAGACTGAGAAACAGCAACATAAATCTGATGTAATCTTTGAGATACTTTGAAACGATAAGTACTAAAGAGTAATTTTTTCTCCTTTTGTTTGTATGCTTGCATATAAGCATTAATTCCTCAACACAACCACTCCTGTTTGTTTTAATAAAAATCTAAATATAGAGGAAATAATTCCACTTGTTACATGCAATGATCTTTCTCTTGTTTTGGTTGTTTTTTTTTTTTTTTGGTAGCAGAACACTATAAGTCAGAATCAGTTTATTGCTTTTGTCTCAAGAATTTTTGAGGCAGGCTTTCAAATTAGGTTGGATCTCCACTCACTTCAGTCAGAGAGAACTCACTGATTTCATTGTCTGCAGACTGGTGGAGGTCGTGTCTTCATCCCCCACTTTTATTTTTCCTCAACTCAAATGTGTTGGTAAAGCACGTGCAAAAAGTTTCATGAACCTTCCAAAGATGTGGCAGGAATTCTCATTAATGTTATTAATTTTACCAGCCCTTCTGCATCTTTATCAATGTCTTTGAGAACTAACAGAGAACCTAAAAATGCTGTAAAAACTGTTTGCTCACTTAAAACAAATAATTATTATCTCTCTATGTTTACTGAATACATAGAATTTTAAAGCTGAGATACAAAGATGTAACACCTCACAGAAACTATGATTTTGGAGTAAAAACAGCAATGCATAACAGTAATAAATATTAATATGACAACAGGAGAAGGCAAAGAACCTAAATACAGAAATGTACTGCCGTCCATTGTGTATACCTGAAAAGTGTAGAGTGACAACTCAATAGACAGCAGAACAGTTTTCTCCATTAAAATTCAGTTTACTGGTGGGGAAATGCATGCAGGAACTCAAGAAGTACATACAATTTAAATACACATGGATGGGATACAGCAACATAAGATCTTTCCCATTCATGCTGCAATAAAATCATCCAAAAGAGGGAGATGTCAATAGTACAAAGGAAAAGGCGAGAGGCATAGCTGTACACAAAATGCTCTCTGCTTTCCTACTCGGGTGTAATAAAAAAACAATATTGAAATGGGAAAAAAGAAAACATGTTGTTGCTTCCTCTATTCCTTGTAGTTACTATAACATAAAAAAGCCACTCTGAACAAACACCATAGTTTGTGTTTGGGCAGTGTAAAAGGGAAGGGTGGGTAATAACACTTAACATAGCAAGTGAAATGATTAGTGGTTAATCTTCAAACAACAAACAGGTAAGTGACCAGTGTTACTAGACTTTAAAAACACAAATACACAGTGGGCATAGTCTGTCCGTAGACTACACAGCCTAGATCAGGGCTGCTTAAATGCCTTGTAAATTCAGATAGAGACTGATCAAAAGACATTTTTTTTACAGGCTTCTTTCAGTCATTAATAATTATGGATCCATGAGCCCAAATACGGCATTGTGTACCATAAAGGAACAGCTAACTTGGAACTATCAATTGAAGATAAAGGACTGAATTTATAGAAGATGTCTCCATAGAGCTCATGGGGATTTGGGCTCTAGTGTCATACTGCAACCAAGAAAGTAACAATAATGTATTTAAACTGAAGAATATATCATCCAAGTGGAAAGATTATTTTATATTTGACAGACTGATGGGCACACTAGAATTTTGAATTTGCATCAGATATCTAAAAATTATAGGGATGACTGTACTAGTCAGATGGAAGATTCATTTAGCCCAGTATTTTTCTGGCCTTTAACAATCTCCATTCATGGAAGCTCAGAAGAGTATGAGCCCAGGATGGAGCAATACTTCCCTTCTCTCTGAGCTTCCAGTGATTCCCAAACTGACAGTTTCCTCAAAGGTATCATGATTATCCAACTTGCCATCATATACTTAATCAAATTTTGAACCCATCAAAACTTGTGGCTTCTAAAGAAAAAATAATCTGTGGTTATGAGTTTCTCAAGTTCATTATGCATAACACAAAAAAATGTTCTTTTCACTTGGTATAAACTGTCTGCGTGATCATAGAATCATCGAATCATCAAGGTTGGAGAAGGCCTCCAGGATCATCAAGTCCAACCTTCTACCTAACACTTCGATGGTTACTAGACCATGCTCTGAAGTGCCACATCTACTTGCTTTTTTGAATACCTCCAGGGATGGTGACTCCACCACCTCCCTGGGCAATCCATTCCAGTGTTTTAACTACTCTTTCAATAAAGAACATTTTCGTCATATCTTATCTAAATTTCCCCTGGCACAACTCGTGGCCATTTCTTCTTGTCCTGTCATTAGTTACGAGGGAGAAGAGGCCAGCACCCACATCTCTACAACCTTCTTTTAGGTAGTTGTAGAGAGCAATAAGGTTACCTCTCAGCCTCTTCTTCTCCAGACTAAACAAACCCAGTTCCCTCAGCCTCCCCTTATAGGACATGTCCAATCACCAAATATGATCACCCCCAAGACAAACTGTTCCATAATCTTCTCTGGAACCAAGGTCAGGCTGACAGGCCTGTAGTTCCCTGAATCCTCCTTCCTGTCCTTCTTGTAGGTGGGTGTCACACTGGTAAGTCTCCAGTCATCCGGGACGTCCCCAGTTGACCAAGATTGCTGATAAATGATGGAGAGAGGCTGCAGCCAGAGGCCTGGACACCTGCGTGCTTCTGCAGGACCTCTGTCTGGATTACCACATTTTTTCTGGCAGAAGCTTTTGTCCAGCTCACAACCATCTCTAGTCCTGCATGTGCCTTTTTTTATTATTATTTATTCTCTTGTGCATCCCCCCGCACACCCTTCTAGCCTCACACCAACAAGCAAGAATGCAGCTGTCTCGCTGTTCACAGTCTGATCGCTGCTTCCGGTTTCTCCGCGTTTAAATTTCCTGCGGGTTCTCCAGGAACACCCCCAACACACATCACCCTCTCAGCCTCTCCTTCAAGAGTTGCCAAGTCCTGCCGGGTCTCTCCTTCCTTCCTCAGTCTTTCCTGGGTCAGGGAACCCCCTGTCAACCTCAAAAACCTCAAAAAAAAGGAAGCAAAAATCCCTAGCTCTTCAGCATGGGGTTTACCGGTGCTGACACCGCTGTCTTGCTGTTTGCAGTCTGAGTCAGTGGGCAGCACTGGATGTCAGCAGTCAGCACTGGCCAGACTGAGTTTGTTGTGCTTTTGCCTTCCTATTATTCTTTCTGTATAACCTAACTAAATCCCTGTACTCTTCTTGACCTTCTTCCAGAGATAGTAAACTCTCCTCTTTTTACTCAGTCCCAGCAAAAGCTGCGTGTTCAGCTAGGCCAGTCATTTCAGGTGCCTTGGTTTATTTCCTTTGAATTATGAATAATCATTCCCTCAAGACTTCCCCAGTGTCATTCAGTATGGTATAGATCACTGTAATAACCACTTGTATGCATTTATTTTCTAAGCTCTAGAGTGTTCAGTTATTTCATATTTTTTTCTGCATAAAGAAGGTATCCTGTACCTTTGATGATTATTCTGTGTAATATTTCATCCTGTCCTTTTCGGTATTTCCTAACACCTTCACTTTCCTGCTCACCACCTAAGACCAGGTAACTACAGATAGGCTTATAATTCTGTCTTAATAACAGCATGTTTAGAACCTACCATGATACATGATAATTTTGTTGGCTTGCTTGTTTTCCCCTGTGTGTTATTTATTTGTCAACACTGAATTTCATCTGCTGCTTACTTGGGACCGTGAGATGGTAGAACAGGGGTTTGTTACCATGCTCAGTTTTGATACTCTCTATCATCAGCAAACTTTCCTAGTCATCCTTTTATCATCATACAGGAGTATGTTAAATAGCAACCATTCCAGCATCTCCTAGCAAAAAGTAGACTATTTCTTCTAACTTTGAAGCAGCTATCAGGTTCTGAGAATACAGTTTCTTTTGTCTCATGACAAATTAGTTTCTGTAACAGACTTTGGCAAAGAACCTTGCTGTATGCTTTGGTGTTCTGCAAGGAGGAAGAACATATTAATGAAGGGATATAAATACTTACAAGACTATAGCGAGGGTCAAAATACTCAAAGATCAGGTTAAAAGATGAGCTTATTGCAATTAAATATACTTCTTATTGAAAAGGAATCTTGTAAAAATTACTAAAGTTGAAAAAAACTGCTGGAAGTTTAAACATGATTTGGACTAGAAATAGAGTCCATTATTTTTAAATGCTGAGGACAATCATTCAAACAAAGAAACAGCAGGAAAGGTGGATTCTGTACTATGTACAATATTTCTCAAAGGTATCTTTCAGTTAAAATTATTTCTTGCACATTCTATCTTTTCTATTATGAATAAAATTAGATTAGTCTAATCAAGTGGTATTTTCTGATCTGAGTCTAGTCTCCTTAATGACGTACCACTTTATTAATTCCTTTTTGGTCCAGTTCCTGGAAAATGTACTAACAATCCACTTCTCTATCAGTTCATCCTGGAAATCTTTCACAGATATTTGATTACTAAAAATAGCCAGTTAATAGGTTTTGGACTCTAACCTCATCCAAAGAAATGTGCTATGTTAATAAGAGTTCATGCTGTGGTATTTACAAACAGCCTACCACTTCAGTACAGACTGTTCTTAGGTGAATTGCCTTATGTAACTGCTTCCAAATCTTTTCCTTGAATCCTTTGTTCAGATAACCTGTGCAAGAGACAAGCATATGCAAAGTTAGTAGCTGGCCACTTTCTGATTTAAGTTTCAAGTTAAACTGCTATAGAGATGCTGCGCCTGATGTGGAATACAGTAGCTGCTTAAAGGAGCCATAGATGCCTGCTCTCATCTCCTTGAGTGATGGTGATATAATGCCTTTAGTCTAAATTGCTCTGAAGATCTCCCATGTGGCAAAAGGCAGTCAGCACAGACAATAAGAGGCTTCACTGCTTTCAGCCTTATGACTATACAATTACCTCTGTCTGATAAACTGTTCCAGAATCATCTGAGCCTAAAGCCATAAGTCTGTTCAATGCTATATCAATTTGCTTAAGATTTTTTCCTGTAATCAAGTGTCATATTTCTGTTCTAGCCCACTTTAGCTTGTATCAAAACCACTGGCTTCAGCTTCCATGAGCCATATGATCTCAGTGTGTCTATAAAGTGCTTGTCCTTGCTCCAAGCTCCATCAGCAAAAAGAAAATGTATGTATTTGGAATATATCAACTACATTTTCTCCTGCAATGCTGAAAAATGTGCCCAAGCACTTCTCAAGTGATGCTTCTAATTTGTAATTTACTTGCTACACCGCTGACAGTTTAGAGATCAAATAATGAAGTGTGAGAGCTGTGATGATCACTGCAGACCTAGTTATGTTACATTTCAAGAGAACATATGCAGCAGACTCACAAGCATCCACCACTACTCAACAGCTTATTAATCAGAAGCCTGCTGGTCTCTCATCATCTTTGCTATTCCACACTGTCAGGAGCTATGTTTACACAAGAGCTCTCAGTGAAGTTTTTCAGTGAAGGATACAAATACCTAAAGGGTCCCTTTTCTGACTTTTAGAACATGCTCATTGCCAAATCCAGGATGTCATTTCCCCCAAGAAAAGAAACACGTGGGAAAACACATAAACAGATCTCTCACCAGTTCACTTGGGGTTTAGCATGAAACCACTCTGGAGATGCAGGAAAAAAACTTTTGTTAATGGAGAAAACAGAATCAATGAAACAAAAAATATAGAGAGATTTTCAACATTTCCTATCATGCATTCTTTTTTTCTTTTTTTTTCCCAAATAAGAAGAAAAATAATTACAAATTATATTCAGAAAACAAAAATTAAGCAGTCCAAGATCAAGAGTAAATTCAGTTAAACATAGGAAGCTCAGATAGGTCTGCTTCTAAATTGTGCAATAGCGAATGGACACTTCTAACTTTCTAGCTTTGAAAGCTAAACAAGAAGTTATCTGCTAGCTATTACTCCTAAGCATTTGAGTAGCACTGTCTGGGATTTCCTTCTACAAGCTGCAACAGCAGGAATATGAGGAGTGGGAGGTTTTTACCAGAAATGTATGGATGCAATAAAAATGGGACTACATGGTGAATACTCCTACACTCACACAAACAGAGGGAATAGTGGTGAAGTGATATTTCTGTGAGATTTACTTGACAAAGACAGTGAGGATCCAAAGATTTAACCTATTATGTTTCATTGAAAACATTTTCTCAGTGAGGTTTTTTTGTTAGTGGAGTATAGACACAATGATGAACTGAATCATGAACTGAAGACACTGGTAATTAGCTCTACTTGAATACAATGAACAAAATCAGACAGGCTGTCCATGAGCACAGAACAGGAGTATCCTATTAAAACACTGTGTTCTGATAAATTTCTTTTGGACATCTGAAATTTTAGTGAGTCTGTCTATGATTTATCACTCTTTAAATAGTTGTTTAAAGAACCCAAATGTTTCCATATAAGTAATTCAGAACAGTTGTTCTCCATACCTTAAACAAAGCTCATACTGAGGAGTTATATTTCATGCTACCTACTAGGTCAACAGACAAGCCCCATGCTATGGTGAAAACAGAAAGCACAGAAGGAAAAGGTTGTTGGCCTCAGTGCAGGACTTTCTAAGAAGGTTGATCTGTTCTCAGACAATGGCACAGGGACCAGCAATGTCACTTTTTGGGAAAACAACTATCCTGCTGTGAACACTTTATCTGTTACACACTTTACCTGCTGCTAGCTCTTCTGTTCTCAAAATAATATTCTGATAAATCCTTAACAAAATGGCTTTTCATTGTACACATTTCATTTATGTGCATTAGAAACTATGCTGCTGACTGATTTGCAGTAATAGACTCACCGTGGTAGGCTTGTGTCATCTGTTTCAAGAGAGAGAAGTTGTAAGATGTTGTGGAATGATGTAACTATTGTGAACATGTAGAAATCTCACTGGGAAAATTATTGCTAGCTAGACAACATGACAGGCAGCCAGCTCCCACTTTTTGGTGTTTGTTTTTTTTTTTTTCTTTTTTTTTCCCCAGCTTTATTTGGCCCAATCCCTATTAATGTGTTTAAATAAATTTTTAAATGAGAAGGAAAAAATATTCCTAGGTGACCTTTAACAATCTCCAAACTCTTTGCAAAAATATCTAG
>JANIJG010020162.1:85360-97908 GCA_024611175.1 Megaceryle torquata | reverse complement strand
CTCGGCTGGAATGTTATCCTAATCCAGACAGAACGACAGGGGCACAGTTCCCTCTTTTGGGTGTTTTTTTTTTTTTTCTTGTTTTTTTGGGGGGGGGCGGGGCGGTTGTTTTGTTTTGTTTTAAACAGAACCCATCCTTTTTACATCTTTGACTTAATATTTCAATAATAAATAGACATCTTTTATTTTAGAGGTGGGAAGAAAAGCAATTATTATCTTGCTTTGCTAAATCTCCCAGTAGATATATGAGAAAACTGCAGTGGGTGACAGTTCATTTGTTAAATGTGGTATACACAGCATGGTACAGCAAAGCAGAAATTAATTATTTCACTCTGATTGTTTTATTATGTATTATTTGGAAGATATCTGTGCTCAGAAATCCCAAATGAACTCAAAGCTCTGTTACTTCAGATGCTCTGAAGTAGTACAAACATCACAATCAGGTATATAAAATGTATACATAATGTTTATATAGGAACTATGGGGAGAGGCCATACTGCCCAGATAGCAGAGAGAAAGGCATTCCAGGCAATAAAAATATATATGAATAAATGTTTACATGGAGTTTTGTTTAGTTTTGTTTTTCTGATAATGAAATGGGAGAGTGACAGGAAGTAGAAAATGAAGGAAATTAAAGAAATTTTCTGCACTAAGCAGTATGAATACACTAGTGGTTTTTCATTTAATTGACATTTCAAAAATTTTCAAATTAAATTATTAAATTCTGATAGCAGAAAGACAATTAAGTAATCATCTACAAACAAAACACTGACAAAAAAACTAACAAACAAAAAGCAGAAAAACTTTTAGGATTCTTGTATGTTATGTTGTCTTGGTTTCTGTTGTCCTGGTTTTCAGACTAGTGATGGAAACTAGATCAACTCTCAGGTTAAATAAACAGAATTCTTATATTTTATTCAAATTTAGTCAAGGCGTTATGTTCTGTCACAATATCTAACTGGTTTTCTAAGACACTGTAATTTCTTGCTTTGACTTCTAAGTTTAGATCATTGGCAGATTTATCATTCTGTGATGAAATAAGAGTTGATGCAATCTTTTGATGTTTGATGTTAAATTAACACTGTTTTCCAATGTGCTCCTGTGGAAAACAAAGTATCACAATCTGATTACCCACCTGACAGCTTCCTTCCCATTTATCCTTTTGACTAGTAACCAAAACATTTTTTTTAACTTTTTGTCTTATATGTCCTATAAATGAATGAGTATCCTCAGTATTATCTTTTCTCTTTGGTCCATAACAATGAGACACACAAATCCCAGCAGGTAATCCAGGTGCACTTGCCTGTGTCCACTCATTGCTTGTGGCCAAAAATCCTGTGATCCATTTCCAACCTTGTGCCTTGCAAATCTTTTCTCCTGCAGGAAAATTTCTTCTCACCTCTAGCTTCTAATACTCTTCCACAGTTCTGTAGAATCAACCGTAGGCACTAAAAAAAAAAAAAAGATCGTATGCATTTTTGTTTACATTTTTTACATTTTTCAACACACCTCTATAAAGAACATCAGTCTTTCTCAGAGTAATGAAAGGAAAGCAAGATCTTTGATTCTCCTCATTAATATCCCACAGTTTGAACACACTGCCACTGAACATCATAGTAGGTGCTGATCTCTGTAATTGAGTGCTGCAATATCTTGGAGGTGATTTGTCATTGACAAACAACAGTGCAGTCATATCTGGCAAGATAGTTGCCTGATTTTAACATGGTACATGAGATTTTGTGTAGACATATACCATGTATTTTCTCAAGACAGTGTTAAGCAAACAAAAAAAAATGATAGCTTTTTTTAAAAAAAACCTTTTAAAATTAATCATTGGATAAAGTGATATAGCAATGCCATGGCGCATATTGTGCTTCAAACAGAAAAACCCAAACCCCTCAGAAGGGCAGAGGGTTGTGAAGTATCCCAAATGATCATCCTGTGACTGTTATTGCACCAAGTTATAACAGAATATATAGTTTAGGCAAGAGAATGCTATTTTCTGCAGGCTTTATCAAAAGCCATGAAGACTCATTTGAACAAGAAACATTATCTGTCAGCACGAGAAAGAAAATGAATGATAATCTTTGTTTAAAAACTGACAAGGAGTGATTCAACGTTCATCAACTCACTTCATTCTCATTAGCAAAATTTAAATATCCAATTTAGCAACCTTTCACGTTTGCTTTTTAGATGATGGTGTGTTGCTAAACTCATTTTATAGAGAATAATTGGTAATGATACTCCTCTCCTTTCTTTGAAATCCTGAGATGATTCATGAAATAATTTCCATTTCATGTGGAACATTTTCCCTTTTGCAGTACCTGTAGAATCAGCTGAATTGTCTGTTTCAGAACCATTAGCTCCATAGTGCAAGCCACCTCTTAAGATGCTTTTATTACTTCTGAAAGCCCTACCTCCTAATGGATGGAATATAATTGAGCACAGATGCTATTTGCAGTCAATAGATAACCCAAACTTCCAAATGGTTGCATAGCATCGAGTTACCATGAGTGCACAAGTAAGATTGTTATTATTTTTAATTTTTATCCATTGGGCTTGAAAATTGAGGGCATATGAAAACATTATGCATTCCCATGTCTCATAGGCCCAGTTCCGACCCCATTTTGCCTGAATTAGAAAAGCAAAGAAAGCACTATATATCATAGAACTACAAAGTCTTTATGATCTTGATCATGCTTGCTTTGAAAAACCTGCAGATTTGGAATAGACCTGAGTTACAGAAAGAAGCTCCACTTTTTGTACACTTCACATGAGTTCTCTAGACAGGAACTAAATAAGATTTTGACATTTTAGAGTAGTAGTTGGTATTTAACAGAAATATTCCCACAGATCATTGCACTTGATATTGATCAATACGATTACTGACATCAGGTGTATGTCACTTCCATAAGACTATGGATTAGTGTGTTCAGAGCACTACACAATTTATATCAGCAGTATTAAAGAGCAAAGAAAAAACCAAGACACTTATGAAAATTCTGTAAATAGTAAAAAATTTCAGAAGGATGACCTTTTATGATATTTATTTATTCTAAGTTTATCTGAAACAACAAAAAATCAAATTTGGAAGGAGCTAAGATTGAGGGCAGGCTTCTTCTTGGCATTTCAGAGCACACATTTTTGCTTTTTCCCAGAATGGAGAGTGCTCACTATTTAATTTGCAGCCCATCAGAATAGAAATTTTCTGCATTTTTCAATTATGTAGGAACTTCAAAGTAACTTACAGTTTAGATCTCCACCTCTGATGTTTCAATCATACTCATAGAAATTACTTGTTGAAATGTGTATTTCATTGAAGTCAAGTAGATTAGAGCATGTATATTAAACAAAGGTATCACAGGTGAAGCATTCCTGGAAAGGCCATTGGTAGGGTACAGATGTGGTAAGGAAAATATCTCAGATTTGTTCAGTTTCTGATACTCACATATCTTGGATTCTGTTACAAGTCTTTGAAAGAAATAATATTAATGCACTTAATTAATGAGTTACTTTCTTCTGGACACACTGAAGTGAGAAACTAAATAGACAACTAAGACCTGGTAAATGGCTAATCCCTGCTAAAATTATTATCACTAATCTACATTTATTGTGTGGTTTTTTCATATTTTTCCATCTTAAATTGGATGTCTCAGAAGAGTTTCATATCAATTATGAATGCCTATTTGAGGGGTTACAATTTGCATTTGAATCTGCAAATAAAAAGCATCTGCACAAAACTGAAAGATATTCAGCATGTTGTTTTTTGTTTGCTTTTTTTTTTTCTTTAAAGCCTCAAGTTTCCTCCTCCATGAGTTAGGGATACAAGGATACAAGTCCCAACAACCAGCTTCTGCTGCTGTCACTTGCCCACAGAACCACAATCAAGCTATGTGAGTGTCTTGTATGTGACTCTTGTATAAAAAAATCACATATGGGGGGAAAAAAAAAAGAAAAATAAAAAAGAATTTCCATAGTAGTCTACCACACAATGTCTGTCTATTCAGAACAAGAGCTTTTTGCTGTTTTCTTCCTTTGATATTTCTCTTTTGAAAAGGGAAAGAAGAAACAAGTAATTGTCAAGACTATCTACAAACCACTGTAGAGAAGTACTGCAACATTTGGGCTACACACCTTTTACAGTTTCAGACTTTTACATTTTTACATGCAAATATCTTTTTTAGACATAACCTTGAATGAAAAACTAGACAGCAAACTTCTAAAACTACCACTTTTATCACATCTTTGTCTTTTTTGTTTTAAAAAATAATGATTGAAAGAAAATGAATGCATAATACTACTTCTACAGTACTTTAATAGGTAAGAAGAAATCTAACCATGTGGTTCAACATCATTTATTTGTTAACTTTGCTCAGCTTCTGTCTGCTCCCAAACTTGATGCTTGCTCTTAAATTCCACTTAGGATAATTTTTGCAACTTTTCCACTTACCCTTTTTCATTGTGTCAATCATTTGATAACATGGGAATGAAATGTAGATTCTGACACATTTTTCACAGTCATAGTGATGCTGTTCAGTGGGCCACAGGCACCAGTCAGCTTTTTAAAGGCATAGATACATGTCTGAGTTTTAAATGTTCCTTAGGCTCTTATTCATTAGAAGAGCTCAGGCAGCTCTTTGCATTTCTAAAGAAAATCAGAAGTGCTGCAGAAGGCCTAAAGCAGCATGATTAACAGCAACACTCTAAGCACTGAACAACTTAATATTTGCACCCACACAGCAAAAACAGCTCAAAGAAATGAAAATGCAAAGGCGTAAGAGGATGGGTCCTGGATCCTAAAATGCAGTTTTGCCACAGGAGAGTTAACATCTAATCAGTTATTTAAATTAAAATGTCTAAACATCAAAAATAACTAAATGCTTTAAGCAATGGCATTTAGCCAGAAAATGCTAAAATACACATAAGAGAATATTTTCTGGCTGAAAGGTATGAACTCAAGGGTCTAGAGGTGGAAAAAACCTCTGAGCATTTTACCTTTCAAAGCTGAAACACCCAGAGGAGTAGAGACATACCAGATGTCAACAGTGTATAAGGTAGTCTCTTGCCTATAGCAGAGGAACAGTGGATACAGGTATGAGACTTTCTGCTATTTTATGATCAAGTTAGAAGCAGAAAACATAATGTGAATGAGATAAGAAGTGTCTGTATGTATGTAATGCAGTAATGAGGTCCTGTCTTCATTCTTGAAAAACAGACACACCAAAACAAAAAATATTGTACTATTAAGAAAAATTATTATGAGAAACAGTATCAGTAGGAGATTTTTCTCTTAGGCCCTTACAAAGTATTAGCATTCAAGAATTCCTGGATATAGATTCAGAACTTTTAAGAGGACATACTATTCATGTCAGGAGTTATGTGTAGAATGATGTCTGGCTAAACCACATGAAATCAGACTTACTCATTACCTCAGAGAAAAAGAATCTGATTAATGTTAATGGGCCAGAAAAAAACAGTTCTTTTTTTTGTTCTTTTTTTAATCTGTGCAATTTCAAGGCTACAAGCATACTAGCAAGCCCAGTTAGAAAGGAATGGAAGAAAACACAGTGCTGTAAGGAAAGTACTGTGTTATCACAAGACTGCTGTATAGAATATTAGGATCTGGGATTTTTCATACAGACTTGGAAAATCTGCTTATCCAGCCTGTTAAAGAAAGAACTGGCAATACTCTCATCTCAGACAGAAGTGATGCTGAATATCTGCCATTGCTAGAGAAGGTATGGCAAAAAGTGAAACCAGCTGGAACTCTGTCTCAAAAAATAAAAAGGGTGATGCTTTGAGACTAAAGCATAGACTTAGGCTGGAGGACTGAGGAAAAGATGAAAATTATTTCTAAGACAGACAAGCTCATGACATCTAAATGAATCTCAGTCATATAGACCACAATTTGGCATATACAAAACTGGGCAAAGAATGAATGTTGTCTTGTTCGAGCTATATAGCTTTAAAGAGTTTTGTAGTATAATATGAAAAATAGCCAAAAAAGGTTAGTTAGGTATGTTTCCATCTCTCTAGCTAGTGATTTTCCCAGCTGTAACAAAACTTAGGAAAAAAAAAGCAAACTCAAATAATTTTTAGACTTCTGTGAAATCCCTTTTACTAACTTGACATGTCATATATGACTCGCAAGATTCAACTGTGAAGTCAGTCAAAGCAACTGTCTGTTCTTAGTACTCAGCTATTGCCTGAAACTCAAACAAATAAGTCATAGTAAGAGTTGGCAGCACTTTGCCAGAACAGATTCAATATATTGCCCTAAACCAATCTAGCTCTGTGCTTATCTTAGAGAGATTGTATTATTCACAGAAGTCACAACTAGACACCTGTAAAATTTCCCTCCACTGGGGCTAGGCAGCATCCTAGTGTGTATCAAAGGCAGCAACATGTAGCTGCTAGGGCAAGGTCAGGAGTACAGAAGTAGGGTCATAAAATGAACGTAGGTTGTGGTGCACAGAAGTCTTCTTTTACCCACAAGATGAGCTATCTGCACTTCAGCTACCCATTTTTTTTTGGTGTGAAATCCATAGTTGATAGGTATACAGAGCAGAATTGGAAAAAGCAGCAAGAGAGATGAGTAGTGGTAAATACGGCTGATTTTTCCAGGCTTATAAGCCTGGTTACCCTTCTTGCTCATGAGAGCCTGAGTTCTACCACAGGATAGACCCTGTGTATCTGTATTAATGGCAGATGTTCTTATTAGAGCAGCTACACATTCAAAAGAGTTAAAAGGACACAGAAAGTTCTTGACAATCAGTGCTACCTCCAACAGACAGCTCAGAAAAACCTTTCTTAAACAGGCTCTGCTGGAGGTCCAGTCACAGGCACTGCTCTAGATTTAAAAACTCCCCTGAAACAAGAATGGGACAGCACATTATCAAGCATCCCCTTTCCATCACAAGGTCCAGACCCTGGATTTTTTTTCAGGGGAGGGAGTGAGGTAAAGAAATTATTAAAAGCAGTTTGGACAATGCAACTTCTTTTTAGATGTTGTCTAACTCTCTAAGTTCTGACAAGAGCAATCCTCCACCAGGTTTGAATAGACAGGAAGACAAGAACTCATTCAGATTTTATCTAAGGCAGAATGGTAAGAGAACTGTAAACCAAGCTTTTCAAAATCAGTTTGCATGTATCACTCAAATGAAAGAGTTAATACAAGAGAACTTTACATATATCAGAAGTTTCATGAGCTACCTGCCCTCCAGTAGACCATGTATCATTCTGGAGTAAACTGGATCCTTGCTATTCAAAGGGCATTATGGTCTTTTAAGCATAATCTTTGAATTCTAAGCAAATATCAGGATGTTGTTTGCTTATGAAGTGACTTATGGAGTGCAAAGTCCTTTGCTTTTCCTAATGATTTTCTGAAGGAAGAGAGGCCAAGAGGATTTCATCCTTCTGGGAACACAAGACACTGGAAGAGTCTACAGATTCGAGGGACTGAGAGAGGAAAAGGTGAAGTAAGAGAGAACAGTTCTTTCCACCTAAGATAAGAAAAAACTGTCCTTGTAGCTTTAAGAAATATCTTTTAATTTGTAAATAAGGAATAAGAAAGGGGTTAACACAGAGTCAGTCAGTTTCCCAGAGAGATAAGGGATTCTTCCCTGTCTCTTGTTTCCTATCTATTCTGGGGAACTTCCCCCTTCGTCCTCTTTGTTGTATGATTAATATAAAACTGCATGTTTCCTCCAGTAAGTAAGTAGATTAGTTTCTTGTGAACAGAACAGCTGCTTTAAAAGGGTCCTGTACCACTTCTGAAAACAGGAGTTAGGCACCTAAGTAATTTACCAATCTCTGCTGAAAATTTCACCCTTAGCAAACCACATGCTTCTCTTCTCCCTCTGCAGACTGGAGATAAGAGCTTTTCAATGTGGCTGTTTCTATCATCTCGGGAATAAGAGAAGAAAAAAGACACAGCAGCAGTGAGCACTCAAGCTGGTATAATGGCAGTGCTGTACCGATAGCATCCTTTTTCGTATACTATGGAAAAATGTTACTAGTCATCTTATCAACTCAAGTACACTGATTCCCACCAACATAGTGTTTGACCGCCTCTGGCTTTTTTGATGCAGACCTTATGAAAATCTCTATAAAAATAATAAAAACATAACTAGGGTTCATACCTGCTCCTATCAGACTTTCTGTTGTGCATAGTGAAAATACAATGTGTGTCTTTATAAGAATTTAATGAAATAATGGGCCTCTATATATTCTACAGGATCACTTGTTAAGACAATCTGAACAAGAGTTGATCTCCAAGTTCAGTTCTTTAGTAAGCAGAGCTGATGTTGACTGCTTTTCCAAATGCCTCTACCCAAGCAAAAGAAAACAAAAGCAGCAGGCAAAAAGAGAGCTGAGGTCTTGTACCAAACCTGAAATAAAGTGTTTCTGTCAGGTGCTGAATGAAACCATTGAATTAGCTCTAATTTGGGATAAGCTACTGTAAAGATCTAACATCATTTAGAACTTTTGAGCACTTTCTAAGTGGTTGTGGTTATTTCAAGCTATGTGAAAAATTTATTTGGTCTGCTGCTATTAAAAAACAGTGGAGACCAAACTGTAAAGGCCTGGAGGTTTCAGATCAAAAGCCCTGCAAAAAAAAAAAAGTGAGGTGAGCCTTATGACCTTATGTTGCTGCACAAGTAAAACATTTAACTGTGAAATCTGAAAGTATGCTTTGGAAACTGTTATATAAATGTAAAATTATATTCATTAATCCTTCATTGGGTTCATTAATTATTTGGTTAAAGTAAAAAGAATGTAAAATGTCACCTTCTTTTAAATTACATTATGTCCATTTTTGATGTGTTTTGTGCAGCAACAAAAGATAAGAAAACAATGCCGTGGTATTTAATCCCTAATGCTAGACCTACACTGGACTAGGAGGGATTAGTCACTTATTCTATGGATTAGTCACTTATTTTTTTTCTCAATTTCATATCACCTCAGGCAGAAGTTCTGTCTCTTAAGTCATCTAGCTGTGTGAAAAATACTTTCTACATTTCTTCAATGTGCTAATGGGGAAACCTCAGGTTTGTGATTGAGACCAGTTTTTTTTAATACTTAACAAAAATAGAGACAATCAGCAGATGTATTACTCCTGTCAGGAACCATGGCATCCACTCAGATTTTCCCTTGTCATCTTGCCTTGGAGGAGGCAACTCTATTGTTTACACAGCACTTTCCATATAAGCTTTCTTAAGTATCATGAGGGCATAGATTGCAACTAGCATCAAGTAAATGATACTTCTTAAAAGTGTTTGCACGCTGTTCAGCCCCATCGTTTTGTCAATTATTCTGATGATGTCATGAAACACAAGCACTGCAGGGAAGCACTGCTGTCCAATACTAATCAATCAAACCTGGCAGCAGTAAGACTCTCAGAAGTTGGAGGGCAGGATCGCTCCAGCCTGGAAGACAGCAGAGGCGAAGGCAAGACAATTTGCTGATGTGCACTTATTAATGAGCAGAGCAAGCAAAAATGCAGGGAGCCACAAAAAAACCCCACAACACTTTGAAGCTGTAGGAATAGAGCAGCAGACTCCCTAATGGGAGTTTGTTTGTTCCCTAAGTAAGAAAGCAGTGATGGTAGTTAAGGTCTGTCAACTCTTTTAAGCTCAGACTTTCATGCTGAGCATACCACAAGTATTCACAGCTAGAGTTAGTGAATTTTTGAATTTAAAAACTCAAGTGTATGAGTATCACTGATGCAAATCACACTTGAACTGCTACTCTGGGTAAAATATACACTTGCCACATTCCTTTCCCTATGGATTGTGCTTTCTGTAGATTTTTTTACACTCCCTGAAATTCAGTGAAAAATCAGACTTTATGCTCCAGTGTCATTCTCTGGAGACAATCAGTCCATTTCCATAGATTCATTAAATGACATAAATACAGATACAGGAATAATACTTCCCTGTGAATGAGAGGAAGCAATGTTGTTCAGAAAGGGGATTAGAATCTTCCACTGTGGGAGAATGCAAAGTGTTAATTGATCAATGTGATGCCATGTTCAATCTGTGAAGCCCCTCTGGATCCTTGTAGCAATGAAGTTTGCACAGGTGGCAAATTTTAAAAGAGCAATTACAAGAACCAATTTGAAAGTTTGGGAAACTCTGAACAGTCTTAAAGACTAAATATTAATTATAACAAGTATCATTCAAGCACCTTATAGGACTCTGAGGTACTGATGAACTCTGTTAAGAGCAATAATCAGGTTTACAAATTAAACTACTACTGGATTATAAATTAGTCAAGCTTCAGTTTGTTAGAGCTTTCTGTGTAATGAGGTTATTTTGCCTCTTGATACAATAAATCTAATTTTACATGTTTATTATTACATCTTATTAAACTGCTTTATAGGAGGAACATTAGAGACACATTTTGGAACTTCTCAGTGTCCAAACTAATTTAAAATAGAACATCAAGTGCTTCTCTTGACATTATTATCCTTAATTCAATTACTAGCAAAGAAATTTTAAAAATAAAACAAAAATTGGTAGTTCCTGCTTCAGCCACAATAAAAATATGTACATATTCATGCTGAGCTTTAAGGCCTGAATTTTTTATTCTGAATTGTTTGTAGTTATTTTTTAAAAAACTAAAATCATGAAGTCTTTTATATTAGCAAGTCACAAAGTAGACATGATCACAGATTTTCCTTTTGCTTGTGTGTCTGGCAATGCTACACCGAGAGGCTGTTCCACTGCTTTGGGGCACTTTGATTTAAAATTATATGAAAATTATAAATGAAAACAAGGAGTGAGAACAGTGTGATTAGAAGAGGGGAGGAGACAGGAAAAAATATTTCTGTGTCCTACCAAGTAGGGACAATCCACTTGTTTCTGTTGAATGAAACAAATGAAGGATGAAAAGCACATAGGTGGTTTTTAAACCAGTAGTAAACAAACAATCTGAAACATCAAACTTGTATTGCTTGAACTGATACAAAAATGGAAAAATAAGCAACAACCAAACAACAACAACAACAAAAAATACCAAAACCTCATTCTCCAATTAAAGAACTGGAAAAACCTTATGTTAGTATACAATCAACTGAACACACAGAGAAATAGTCTTCCATCCTCAGTCAGGTTTCTGTATTTCCATTGATTGGTTGAGCTTCCAGGCAGTATATGGAACAATTCTGTTTTGACTCTGAGAAAAATACTCTGAGACGTATCAAACTACTAACAGAAATTTTGGCATCCTTTGTAGTCATGATTTCTTGTGATTTTTGTTGCTGATGTCACAAACCTCTACATCTTTAAGAACAATATAAGAAGTTCAGTGTTAATAAACATAAAACGGTTACTCTGACTAACTCAGAATAAGTTACATGTATCTATAATGTAGGCAAGTTGATTAAGTCAGATGAAGTGTTTGTACTTCTTATAGTGTTCAGCCCTTAGGTGAAAAAAAAAAGTGTTCCATTTACAATTTTCAATTTTTCCGTAAGAAGTCTTGCTTTCAATTTTTACTTTTCATCAACTAAAACTTAAGAGTAATTTATTTTTTTTTGTTTAAGGATAAAATTTACACCTGAACTGCAATGCTATGGGTATGAAATATTTGGTTTACTACTCCAAATATGAACACATTAAGATACATACAGTGGCAAGTGCATAAAACCAAATAATGTAGCACAGGCCCAGATGCTTTGACAAATGGGCTCCAGAGACCATTTAAAATCAAAAAGACTAATTAAAATATGAACAAAAGATTAACTTGTGAAAATATTTACATATTCTAATATAAGTACAATTATATACAACTTTATTTTATTTGAGCATCCAAACCAGAAAAAAAAATCCTGAATAGTGGCATGAATTTACTTAAAATCTCCATGGAAAGCAAAATATATCTATGCTGAACTCAAGCCTTTGTTTGATTTTCTTTATTCCCACTGGCTTTACCAGAAGGCAGATTTTTTTCTCTCCCCTCATGGAATTTGACCTCACATACAGAGTTAAACACTACTGAAAATAAAGCTTTCTTTACTTACTACAAAATCATAAATGATAATTGTTACCATGCAGGTACATAAGTGGCTTACAGCCCAAGCAATAAAATAACCAGTGCAGTAAGTGAATGCCCTCATTTTTTCTGTCTACATATACAAATATCTTTAAATAACTGTTTCCTTCTAATTTTCATCCTATCTGCCTCCCTTAAAATGCAGTTGAACTCTGCTGCACACCATGAGCATATGGAAGTGTCATACTACCTCCCTTTTCACAACCTTTCTGATAGAGTGAGAAAATTGCTTGACATTAAGATCCATTTATATTTCAGTTCAGACTCATTAGAACAGAGAGTGATTGTGGAGAGCTGCTGGAAACAAAGGCTGATACATCCTCATTGCCATTTGTCCTAGCAAACTCTCTCGCTACTGAACGTAAACCACAGAAAAGTACCAACCATCAGACTTGGTCAGGCTACTTTCACAGGATCACAGGATGTCAGGGGTTGGAAGGGACCTTGGAGATCTTCAAGTCCAACCCCCCTGCCAGAGCAGGATCATACAA
>JANIJG010020162.1:59771-75278 GCA_024611175.1 Megaceryle torquata | reverse complement strand
TTTTTTCTTTTCTTTTCTTTTTCTTTTTTTTTTTTTTTTTTGTAAATAAGATACCCTACTATGTCACTCTCATTTCTTTCACCCATCTTATTAGCTGGAATAGACCACTCAAGGACTTAAGAAAGTATGAGATTCAGGTGGGGGATGGTCAGACATGAACTTCTCAGTCTGACTTAGAAGTTTGAGATTTGATTAACAAAGTAGGACAATGTATCACAACCCAATAGCAGTTAGATGCACCTTCCAAGTTCTCAATGCCCATTTTGAAGACTTTTATTCTATTTCTTCTAATTCTTTCAAAATTTAGTTCCCTATTCATGCCACGATGAGGAAAGGTTGTACATAGCATGATGTAGATGCTTCATAGCAACATGTAAAATGCTGAAACCCACACAGGGTTTTATATATAAAACAGCTGGAAAATGGGCTAAATTAAGAATTGCACATGCACTCTGAAGGTACTGAGATTTTACAGTGACAACTGATGCTGTTCAGAGAAAACAGGAAAGTAGCAGTGAATAATAGAATTAGTTGAGATAGAGTCAAGCCTCTCATTCAGTTTCTATCCATAAATCACTAAATGTGTTTCTAGCAATAACAGTATTGGAAGTCATATGCTGTTTCAATAATCCATTTATATTTGATTAAGCTTACAAAGTATAAAGCCTAAGTTATAATTTTTGCCTTTTTGGTTCAAGGTATGGTTCATTTATTTAAATGCCTTTGGGAGTTTTGCCAGTTAATAATTGAAGAGGTCATTTTGTTACGAATTACTTCTTGCTTTTCCACCCTTTGCATGTTTTTAGTTTACAGTGAAGGGATTTTTCATATTTCTGAAGGACTACCAGTAAGGCACAGCTGCTGCCCGCTCTGTGATTTAGCAGACAGGGAAGCTTTGAACTTGTATTCTATACCAGATGGAGACAATGTTCAGATTGTTGGAGGCAGGTACCTGTGTGCTGATCTCTTATTTGTTTGTTAATATGTGGTTCTGCAACTTACATGTCATAACCTATCAGCATCCACATGAAAGTTCTTGCTAGCAAGGCTCCATCAATTTAGGAGTTGCAACCAGCAAGCAAAGCCCAATCATACTCTCTTGTTCATAATTTATTTTTTTTTACACACAGAGTTTCTAAAACAATGCATTTCTATAACAGTACAAGATTAATAGCAAGATGTAATTTAAGTAATGGTTTTTTTGCATTCTTTTTCTTTCCAAACTAAATCAATGTTCATTAAAACACATTAACATTAAATATCATGCATATTTTGTGGGTGCTTTTGTTTTTATTTTTATATTGTTTTTGTTTGTTTCTTTAGGGATAAATGATCTTTCACTGGATTCTACTCAGTGTTATTCAAGAGTTCTGATACATGATAATAATTTTTCCTAAGGCTTTCATTTAATTCTGATATCCTGGCTTACTGTCAGAAAAGTTTTCTTTTAAATTTACTTCTTAAAGCAATTCTAGAGTTTATGGACATAATGAAATGCCATAAATATGTCATTGCAGATGAATACAGTTAAACATAGCTTTAAAAATAATTTTCAAAAAGGAGACTGTAATCGAGATTAAATTTCAGGCATGTGAATAAGGTTAAAAATGGTTTGGAACTGTCCAGTATATCTTTTTCTTTCACCAAAGCGTTCAGGACCCCTAAATATTATAAAGAAAATCCACCAAAGTGCATGGTGGAAGTGTGAAGCGATCACTGGTGGCTACCTAAGCTTCATCTTCCCTTTAATGACATATCAACTTATTCATTCAAAAAAATGGTTTTATTTCCCACTTTTTATCAAGCACAATGGCTTTGGACTGTCTTTTGGTCTCCAACTGACACACTAATATCTGCCAGACTTGAACCTTTGGTTTGGACAAATTAGTACAATTGCCACTGACACTTGCAATGCAGCCGTCATCAGCTGCATCATATAATATAAACATGAGGAGCAGGAGGAAGCTTTGTGAATCTGACAAGAGAATTGCAAAGAAGAAAAATAATTACACAGACTGTTGTGTAGCAATTCGTTATAGAAAGAGAGCACAGAAATTCTCCAAGCTTAGTAATGGGCATATACACTATTGCCTGCATATATGTGGGTACCTGTTGTGAGCAACGCCTTGAGTAGGAGTGATGCCATCAAGAGAATCCCAGGGCAGTAAGCAAATCAAAGTTCTGATGGCCAGAACTGAGGAGAACAAGGAGATCTAATGCACTGCTCACATGAGTGTGTGCAAATGAATAATATGTGGAGCCAATCCAAACATTACAAGTAGCTTTTAAATCCTTTTAACGTACCTGGCTCCAGTATTTGTGTAATCACAGTATTAACTCAAATGCCTTGTATACAATCTAGTGGCATATATAAACACAGTCTGATGGCAACTTGTAAACCATTTTATTGCGTAAAGCATTACAGACCAATTAAAATGCAGTTTTTACTCAGCTTTGCAACCCATGACATCTGACTTTCTTTTGGAGGTGACACTTTGGGATTTATCTAACATACTGCTAGAACAGTCACAGACAATCTTTCTTGGAATATATTAATTTATGCTGCTGTTATAGAAGATCCAAATTAAATTACCCAGAGGGATTTTTAACTGCCATCCTAGGATGTACAAAGTACATTTTTTTCTTAACAACAGAGACTGTTGAATTTTGTTTTGATAATGATAGATGTTACAAAGACAAAACAGGAATTCTTAATGAGAATTTGGGAGCCATTATCCCAATTTCATATACTTACATATTTCAAATTTGATAGTAGTAAAACTGTCCCCTTCATTATAAGATACTGCTTTACTTATTATTTTAGATAAATGTTCTATGTTGCATCAGATTCTTTCTGTAGGGTGCTCTAGTTCAGAGCATTTTACTTGAAGTATTGTAAAAATCTTTTAACCTGCAGTAATATACAATCCTAATACAGGGAGAAGCAGATGAATATATGCTCAGAAGAAAGGAATTTATACAAATCACTGGCTAGATACAATTTGTTCTCACTGTATAACCACACATCAATTAGTGACAGAAATGTGGTTGAATATAATGACAGAGCTTTCTATTTTGATACAATAGATGAAAACTTTTTTTTTTTTTTTTTTTTTTTTTACTTACAAGAAGTGCAATTTCCTTTTTTAAAAAGTGGAAGACTACGTGGTGTAGAAAGACATGTGACAGGTGAATACTGGACAGACAATAAAATAATCAAATAAATTAAATAAATTTGGATCATATTTAGAAACATAACAATGGTGATCTAGGTATCAAGGGTTTTTTTTTTTTTTTTTTTAATAATTTAATTATTTTAAAACCTCATTGTTTACCTTTTACCCTTCCTTACCTGTTTCCATCTCTACTTTATAAGGTTTTTAAGAAACTCTGTTCATGTGATAGATTTCAGATGATAGATAGAGCCTGTCTAAATGCTCCCAAAAGTATTTGCAAATTCATAAAGCAAATGCTGAAGATTGTGTGGTTTTAAATTGCAATATATTCTTAGATTTCTACAGAATTTAGTTTGTGAAATCCTACCCAAACTGTGATGTCTATACGTTCATAACACAGCACACTTCTAACTCCTGTGTGCCATGGAAATAGCTGTGTCCAAGTTATCTCATGGGTGCAGATGTCACTTATCAGTTGTATTGAGTTGCACTCAAAGATAGAAATGAAAATGCTTACTCTTACATGCCTATAGCTGGTACACAGGTGCAAAAAAATTAATAGTTCTAAAGACCTATGTATTTGTCTTGAACACTGAACTCACATCACCTCCTTTTCAGGTGATAGATCTCTATATGAACCAGGCTATATGTTCTGCTTGTCTCCTAAAAAGCTAGCAGCAAAATATTTGTTAAAATAATTGCAGATTTCTCTCCATGTCCTCAAGTGCTATTTTCACTGCACGGCAGCTACTATATCCTATACAAAGAATAGAAAAAGAGATCACAGAATAATGGCAGCCATTAGTAGTCCTCTGAATTATTAATATATTAGATCTATGGAAACTATTTAGAATGACTCATTAAGCTGATTAACTCCCTATTTCATGAGCAAATTTTGGGTATTCTAACAGAACGGAAGGTAGGAACTAGTAGATAAATAATTATTATTAGAACAGCAGACACTTTTTTGAGCAATTGTCAAGCCAGAGAGAAAATGTTGCTTGAAAAACTGAGGAAGGACTTTCAAAAATTGGTGTGACGTAAAATTAGCATGAACAAGTAAAAAAATAAGTAAGTCTGATTACATAAAAAGCATTCATGACAATGTAGTAAATAAGGAATGCTATCTAAATTCGTACGGGCCCTAAAATACAGCAGCCATAAATTAAAGCTACAGGTATATCACTAGCTCTGCTCAGGATTTAATACCAGTGCTTAAACACAGCAGATTAAAGTGTAGCCTCTAGTGAATAAACCCACTGCATGCAAACTGAGTTACTGTCACCAAGGGATGCTTCACTTTGCATGTTATGATTTGTGTTTGCCTGTGTAGTTTCAGCATTGTCTTACCATAGTGTTTATTACATTTTAATTGATTAAAGAAATAAACCTCAGACACAAAAAATCATAATATATCTTTGCACGCTTAATGAGATTTTCTAAACTACCTTCATCTCCTTTATCAATTTAAATGTGAACTGGCTGAAGAGGAATTAGCCATTTTATGGTGTACTGGAATTAAATTAATTATGATTATGTGGTGATGTAAAAATAATGCATTTTAATCAGCTATTATTAGTGCATCTATTTACATGCAATTATTTTCCTTAAGTATTAAATGCAGGATAAAGATGTAGCAGATGAAAATTTTGCAGATAGCAATAGTCTATATTACAGAATATATTTTCTTCTAATTTTGGAAAACTTCATTACTATAGCACATTTTTTTTGTCTTTTGTATACAAAAGCTGATTATAGAAGAATCTAGAAAGCGAATATTACTGTTAGAGAATTATGATATTTTGCAGCCTGATTCATACAACAGCAGCTTTTCACAGCATAATGGGAATTCATGTTACACATTCTTTACATGGTCCATGAAAACCCCTTAAAATCCTTCCCAAACCTTAAACAGCATGCTGGGAGTGACATACCTAAAGCCAGTACTACTCTAATTACTTGAAACTAACACATAACCAGCTTCATATTAATGATGCTGATACATTCTACATCATGTTCTCACATAGTAGGGAGGACTATTCCTAAGAATTTGGAAGACTTAAAAAGATTTGAATAATTAGGCGTTCAATTACTATAAAATGAGTCAGTAAATGTCATAGAATTATCTATAACTTTGGTGTGTCTATATATATAATTTATTACACTCTCCTAATATGCCAGTATAATTTATTAGCCTTTTAAGCCTTGAAAGTTAATATAGCCTAAATTATGAAGACCTGTAAGTTTTTTCTGAGTTCTGTTTGATCATACAAAGAGCCCAGAGACGACAAAATGAAAGATCTCATTTGTTCATAAAGTTAGCTTTTAAAGGTTAAACCGCTAAAAGTAAGTCAATAACTTTGTATTTTTTCTTCCTGAATACAATATAATCTATAACAGAACCTATGTGTCTAAGTTACAACTATTTAAAAAATTCCATAAAATGACTCCATAATCTATAGCACATGTACTCAGAATGCAAAAATACTGACTAGAAGAAATAAAATAAAAAAAAAAAAAAAAAAAAAGAAAGAGGATTTTAGACTCGACAAAGCAAAGCTCATTAAAAGAGGCCATGCTGAGAAAATCAGAGGCTTGAATCAATCAGGGAGTTCACATGTTGTACTGGATGGTGCTATAAATAGGGCTACATAAAGAAAAAGTGAGAATGAGCAGTAAAAAGCTAACAGTACTAAGCACCTCTATTGAGAACTTATTGCACAACTGTTGGTTACAATTCCTGCTGTCTTTACAGCTCAGAGTACATACCTCCAGTGCAAATGTCCTTCAAATTCGGGAGACAGATCATAGAAACATCACAGAATGCCTTGGGTTGGAATCAACCCCCCTACAGTAAGCAGGGACATCCTCAACTAGATCATATTGCTCAGAGCCTCATCAAGCCTGACCTTGAATATTTCCAGGGATGGGGCCTCCACCACCTCCCTGGGCAACCTGTTCCCATGTTTCCACTACCCTCACAGTAAAGAACTTTTTCCTTATGTCTAATTTAAATCTACCCTTCCCTAGTTTAAAACCATTGCCCCCCATCCTATCACTACATACCCTTGTAAACAGTCCCTCCCCAGCTTTCTTGTAAGCTCCATTCTGGTACTGGGGGGCTGCTATAAGGTCTCCTCAGAGCCTTCTCTTCTCCAGAATGGACAACCCCCAACTCCATCAGGCTGTCCTTACAGGAGAGATGTTCCAACCCTCTGATCATTTTCATGGCCCTCCTCTGGACCTGCTCTGTCAGGTCCATGTCCTTCCTGTGTTGAGGGCTCCAGAGCTGGACACAGTACTCTGGGTGAGGTCTCACCAGAGCAGAATGCCAGAATCACTTCTTGACCTGCTGGCCACACTTCTTTTGATGCAGCCCAGGATTATAGTTTTAAATTGTGTTCATATGTTTCTGTTCCTTCTTGGCCCCAGATCAGCCAGCCTAGCAGACCTGCTGGGACAGGTGTTCTTCTAGATTTCTTTGCAGCATGCCCAAAGAGGAGATTCATTCAGGCTATGCCTCAAAATGCAATCAGGACATAATCAGGGTTCATGCTAGATCTAGAGAATGGTAGTAATGTCCATCAACTGCAGGAAAATTATCTACAGACATTGGAGTTGGTTGTATAAATGTCCTACACAGCCAACGAAGAAAGGCAACTCTTCAACTCTTCTTATCTATTATTTATATAGCAATCTAAGACTAATTTAGGCTAATGCATATTTCCTCCAAACACTTGCTTATTTAAAAGATAATTTTTGCCATTTAAAAAATTATTTCAATATTCCATTCAAGTACTAAAAAAATACAATATTTAAATTTGTACATTTCACATTATGAAGAAAGTTAACTCTAGTGGAGTTCAAATATCTGGGAAGTCTTTTCTGTTGATACTACCTTGGCTGGATTTTCAGATAAATCATCTTACCTCAGTTCTCTTAGCTACTAAGTGATAAAACTGATTTTCAAAGACAGTTGGCTTTTTGGGTTTTTTTCCTTAAACTAAATCCCCAATTCTATATTATTTGGATAAATAAAAAGCTTCACATATTTTCATCAGGGATTAATAAAAGGAAAGTTTGTGTCTTGAAGAAGACCAAACTGCAATCATAATGGGTCCCCTCCAGCCATGTTTACAAAAGAATCTCTGAATTATTATTTTTATTGTCCCTGATGAGTGCTGCTTTGCATTTCAGTTTCTGTTATTTATAGCACAATGCCTCAAGGAGTAAGTACAAACAACATATGGAGGATCTACCAACTCATGCACAATACTTCAACTTGACTTGTACTTCTATGGGGATTTAGATACTAATACTGAATTACTTCATTATTGGTCTGGAGCCCTCTGAAGGCAATCCCCACTTTTCAAACCATATGATCTTTATTTGAATGAGGCAAAGGCTCAAAACATCTCGTTTAGTTGGTTAAGAAGCTACACAGCATTAAATATGTTTTACTAATACATTTATGGAGACTTCCATGCTATCTCAACTAGTACACAGATCATGAACTTGACATAGTTTTGCAACCAGGGCTGCATTCCCTGTTCAGTTGTTTTGCACTGGACTGATGGCACAAAGCAGGCAGAAAGCCATTTTTTTCAGGGCTAGAAAAAATGCTCCAAGCAACAACAGAGTGACTATTATTTCTCCTTCATAAAATAGGCCTGGGGGGAAGGATCATATTGTGACTATTCCTACTCTGTCATAATTTCTCTCATGTCACTAAACACACATAAATGCAAAGTTAAGCATAAAATGGATATCTTAGGGGTGTGGGAAACATTTTGCATTTGCATCAAGTGCATTGCTGCCTCATTTAGGAAGAAAACATAAATGTTGAGCAGGAAACAGGGGAGATGCGCCTGCTGAAACTCAGTGGCAGTCAAGCCCTGAGCCCTGCAGGTGATGAATACAAAGTGCTTCTCATGCTTGGGAAGCTCTGTGGCCAGCACAAGGTTAGGTCCTCTGCTTTGCTGTAGACACTGGAGCAGGACAAGATGAATTATGGCTGGTGGCTTCTGAAAAGCAACACTGGTAAGGTTATAAACTGTTTAGGTCAGGAGTCTCTTCTTATTCTCAATAAAAAATAAGTTAATGCTCTCAGCTGAAGGCATGAAGTATACTCTGTCAAGGAGAAAATACTTTATTGGAAATTCCTTTAACAGGCAACAGCATTCACCAAAAATTTTCAAACATCACATTTGTTTGAATGAAAACATGGCCTCTTCTGAAAAGCCATTTAATAAACATCATAATTTCCCTTACTACTGTAATTATCTAAATATATACATGTACTCTTCGATTATAAAAAAAAAGTTAAAAAACCCACATTTAGGTACTATTATTTTTCAAAGAGAAAATGGAAGCAACCTTGAAACCTTCCCCCCCATTTTAAAATGATTAAGGATGATAGTCTCTAATATTGTGATATTTTTCCCTCTCTATCTTCCCATAGAAAGTATGGTTATCAGCAATACTAGATGCTATCTCAGCTGAAGGCTCATCTTTCCTCTAGGGTACTATAACTTCACCATGGTTTATTTATAAAATGGAAGATGTACTAGAAACTGTAAAAATTATAATGTACTTAACCTTTTGCTCTTTCCCTCCTTCTCTCTCCCCCCTCCCTGCCCCAAAACTTGATCATGAGTTCAACATGATTTTGAACTTTTTTTTTACTGAGGTCAGTGAAGCCTTTGTTCATTATTAATAAACATATTTTACAATTTGTCAACCATTCTATTCACTTTAAGAGGGGAAATTTTATTTGTTTCCCTAAGAAAATACTCTGACAGATAAATATTGAGGTTAACATGCTGCTGCTTAAATGCAGCTGTCTAACAAAGGGTTTGTTCAAACATAGACAATGCCATGGTTCTGATAAAATGCATATTTGCATGTTTCTCCTTATGTTTCACCATATGTCTTTGCCTGCAATGATGTTGAGCAATGCAGCTGTCATATTAGTTGATAGGGTTGCTACTTCAGTAGATTAACAAATAGAATCTGATCTCCTTAAATTAACTGCGGGTATTTTTAGCATGTGGTATTTTGCAGGGCTGTACATTGATTGCAAATATAGTCACTATCATAAAACAAACTAAAAATCCTAGAGAGACCATTTGTATAAATTCCACTTAAAACACTTAAACTCCACATTTGTCTCTGACAAATGAAATGGAACAGGTAAGGCAAATTTTGAATAAGATTTCAGTGTCTGGGGAGAACTTATTTTGTAATTTGTTATATGGCTGTAAAACAACCAATAATGTATTTTTTTCATTGAAAACTCCACTTCTTGACATTATACCTTTATTTTTATGATAAATATATTTGAAAGTTATAGATATTCTGAAATACATGGGGTATGAAAACACAAGCTTTGTTTAAGACATCCAAAAGTGCTTCTCTCACTATATGAATAAACAAATTAGTAGTTAATTAGTAATAGTTTTCCTTATTTTATTAATTTGTGTAATTCCTTGCCACAGATTGTTTTGGATGTCAGAATTGTAAATGAAGGAAAATCCATCAGGGGCTGTTATCATAAACAAACTAGTGCAAGAAATCATAGATAAGAGGATTTATCAGCTGACCTGTCATTCTGATACTTGCTCCCTCCACAAGTATCAATTATGTTCTAGTGTTGAAGAAGGTGTAATGTGAATAAGAGCCTCATATTCTCCACTACCTCCATTTCTATGTTCTTAATACTACTTAGCTAAAAAAAGATGTGAACTAAGGGAAACAGCTTCTATCTTTCAAACACAAAGGCAGCAAAAAAATACTTAGTGTCCATCAGATTTCCTCTTTGTGTCATAAGGTCTTTGATAAAAGCTATCAGGAGAGCATATTTTTAAGCATCCTATACTTTCAATTAGACATTAATTTTTCTGTGAAGATTATTTAATAGAAGAGGGAATGTATGGCCATGTTACTAAAATTTGCAGAGCTCACCTTGAACTACTTTCTTTTTTCTTCTATAAACACAGTACTTGCATTTGTCTATATTAAACGTGAATCTTAGTAGAACAACAGTGTGGTTTAACAAGAGCAGTTATAAGCAAAAGCTTAAATATCTACATTTCTTTGCAAATTGCTTTTTCTCCAAGAGTGCTCAGATTTAAATCTCTATACTCTGTTCTATAACATACATTTCTGTAATTTCGAAAAATATTTCCTAAGAATACTATTTTAATGACTTTTTGTTGTTGTTATATAAACATATTTGCCAATAAGAATGTACTTTTTAAAAATCAAAACTGCAGGGTTAAAGCACTGGGAATACTGGATTTTAAGCAGAATTTTCAAAGCCAATAAATTATCTAACTTATAATGCTGTTTAATTGTGTTCTTTTACAGTCAGGATTAACCTTGCAAAGGAGAACTCATCTTGATTTTAGTATATAACCCTCAGCCCGTTCTTTGAAATATGATGAGAGTCAGGAATAGTAGAAAAAAATGGTATAATCCTACACCCAGACAGAGATTCGGTTGTTCAAAGAAAATATTCTCTTCCATGAAACTGTTCTCCCAATATTTGAGAGTAAGAGTTTAAATACCAGAAAGAATGCAGTGTATTGTATCTAGCCATTAATAACACATTAGCTTAGAGAACTGTTTTGTCTAAAACCTAGGGAAGTTTTTTTGCTGATTTTAATTGTAATATCTGTCCTTTATTATCAGTCAAGACTCTTCAAAACAAGATTCTGTTTGAGAAGAAAATGTCCCAAAGGGAAAAAAACCCACATGATATAGGAGTTAACTGAAATGTAAGAATGCTGTTTATTAATTTAAGATGCTTTGATTCAGACAGATGGCCTGATAAGTACAGGAAGCTGGAAATCAAATATTTTCTAGAAAGTTAATTCAAATAATAGCATTAATTATCAGTTCAGGAATTGGAAGGAAATTGGCCAAATGGCAAGGCTTTACTGATGGTGCTTTCTATAAATATTTTATTTTGCACACAAACTATAACAAATTTACAAGGCTATTGATTTGAGTTATGGAGGAAGATGTTTTTCCAGTAATTGCTCCTATTTCCAACCCTTCCCACTCTGAAAAATAAGACAAAAAAGAGTAATAGGATCCTATTTCAAAGGGCACTCTCAGAGAAAAATAAGTATGATCTCTGTGGCTTGAATAAATTAATATATTGTTTATCTATCTACAGTTCTCAGTTCTTCGATTTTTTTTTTTAATTATTGATACTTTATGATACATCAAAATAAAAATGCCATTTTTTCCCTGTCTTTTTCCTGTCTTGAGGTGAGACTTACTGTTCTACTGGGGAGATGTTTTAGGTCCTGCTTCAGGATAGGAGCTAATCCACACCTTCCAGCCGTTCTGCTGGTAAAAAGTCAGTCTCCAGTGTGCAAACATCAGAAGCATTTGATAAAAAGATGTCAGGTAGAAGATATGACTAAAGAGAACACCTTCTTGGCAGATAAAAATAATGTAAAATTGGTATTTAATTATTGGTTTAGATATAGGTTGATGGAACATCTTTAATCTTATCTCAGACTTGTCTGAAGGAGGTTTCGTATGTTTTTTGTCCGCTTTTCCCTCTCTGATACACATGATGAGTTAAGAAAAAACAAAAAACAACAACCAAACAAGCAAGAAAACAAGACTTTATGCTGCTTTTCGACTGTTTACTTTGCAAACAAACCATAAGTACATCACAACAGACTTATTGGGCCAGAACATCATTTCATTAAATTGTTAAATTCAATAATAATATCAGAGTATACTAAATCTCATCCTTTTTCTTTTTTTTTCTTTTTTTTTTTTTAATATATGAAGACTTAATTAATTTGGAAAATTAGCCAGGCTTTTGAATGCTTTCAACTCACTCATGTTACTGAAGCCACAACCCACAAGTCCAAATCACAGTCAAATCCTGTTCACAGCTACTTCCTATTTGCACTCACATGAATCTGTCAACTCAAGTGGAAGCATTTAAGAATAATGGTTTTATAACGCAAATATCTCAGCCCATTGTTCTTGTTTCAAGAGGGAGATGGGCCTATGAAAGATATAAATTAAGCGACCCAAGTGGTTTGAAAGACAAACTGTAAATGGAAGTATGTTTTGAAAGTTGCACCATGAAATACTCATTTAACTAGCAGAGGAATTGTTTCATGTTTTACCAGTTAAAAGGAAGAACAACAAAGAACTAAGGTCTAAATTTCACATATATCAAGACAGTGTAAGATCCACAGTCATGACTCTTAAGTAGTCAAGGGATGGAAAGTTTGGAGGTGATAGAAAGGCAGAATAATTAGTTTACACTGTTCAATGTCCAAATAACATGTCAGATGAAAGGAGCTTCCAAACCTCTCTTTCCTCATTGACTTTTGATTCCTTTATACTTTAGCAGTTCATAGAGAGACTTACAAGGAGAATTGTATACCTATTGACAGCTCAGATTTGAATTATTAAGGTGAACTGAAATGAAATGCCCTTGTTTCCTGCACCAGTGAACATCCCAAATGTGGCATTTCTTTTATTAGTGATGAAGCTACTGTTTCATTCTCTCCATTCCAGAGTGTTCTGAATGTTCAAGATAGCAATTTCAATGGCAGCCAAGGACACTGAACACTTTGCATTTCAGAGACAAAGCTTTCGTTATGATTGTTCACTGGTATTTTTATCCTGGAAAATTAGAATGCCACAACCCATATGAAAATTAATAAAATGCCTATTATAATACTGATGTATGCTGCTGCATATTCATTAATCTCATCTGCAATAGTGGAATATAAGATGACATAGGATAAAATAAAAAGTCTCAGGTCGGTCATTCATCTAACCAACAAAATTAATTAGAAATTTCTAAAATAGTAAAGTAGGGAATATGATTCTAATCCTATTGTTTCCCTTGGAAAAGAAAACAACCAAACAAAACAGCCTTAAGAAGATATTGGCTTTGCTATGAAATCATCACAAAATTTACCATTTTATCTATAACTTGAATTTATTATAAGTGTCTTGGTATGAAACCATTCTGTTGCATCAACAGAACTTTCAATTTTTTTTATACACTAATAGGTGTATTTTGTATATCTCTACTGTCCTGCAAAAAAACCCCAAACACTTATGTATTCACTTTATCCTGCCAAAGTCAGGGGTATCAGAACAATTCAAGGATACAATAATCAAAGAATAATCTAACATGAAAAAAAAAAAAAAAAAAAGCCCAAACCAAAAACAAACAAACAAACAAAAAAGGGCACAAAGGTTATGGAATTAGGAAAAAGAAGAAGAAATAAAAAAGCATATTTGGAAGCTGTGATTTCAGTTATATCTGTTCCAACTGACTGAAACTATGTTCTGACCTCTGGGAATTCTCTCTTCTATACCATTCCAATTATATAAGCAAAACACAAAGCTTCAATAATTAGAGATTTTAGGGGAGAAAAAGGGCAAGAATTGATCCAATAATTCCAAATGCACTTTTTCAGTGCTTAGCAGCATCCAAATGTATTTTTAAATTATAATTCCAAGTACAACATTTTACCTACTTAATTCATGCAACTTGTACTATTGACCAGTGTGTGTTCTGTGTTATACACTTCCTTTTTTGAGCCTATGTCCAAGCGATAAATTGCACAGTCTTGTCTGAAACAAATTAATCATCAACATTTGACTTTATCTGATGTTAATCCAATGGCCCAGAATTTATTGTAACATGCCAGATCTTTAAGTGACTTCAGACAGCATCCTTATTCTAAAATCAAGTTGGAGATCTATTTTACTTTTTCCCTTCACAGTACTCTTTTTCTAACATTCCTTGCTTTCCTCCTAAACACAAAAAGAATTCAAAGAACACCTAAAACTGTCATAAATTAAGAGAAAGGATTCAGTCATATATCAGTGACAAATGTGTCATAAAGAAACATTTAATTAATTTAAGATTCCTTTCCTTAGGAACACAGACAATTTTACAACCTTGTAAAAACTTGCTGTTTTTTTCCTAGGGGGCTTTTAAATCTCTTGTCTTGGAAGTCTGAAAATCTTACATTCATGAAAATAAGAGTGGGTGTGAGACATTTATAAGGTATGATGCACTTGTTATTTAACAAATGTATTTCTCTGCCTTTTTTTTTTTTTTTTTTTTTAACTCACCATCTCTTAGCAAAATGTGAACATATAACATACCTGGTCAAATGTAGAAACAGTAACTAGAATCCATTTTCAGCAAGTTAGCTATTTCATTCTTCCTATTTCATCTCAACAGCAGTTAAAAGAAATATAACAAGTAATAGAAGAAGATACCTTTTTACATTTTTATCATTTCTGTCCTTCATGGAAAGTGCTCGTCATCCTCTCAGTCCCAAAGGGATTTCTAACTGATACAGATTTGATGAGCAAGCAGGTATTGCTCTTTAAAAGAAAGCTTTAACATAATCAAAAGCAGGGCAGACTGCCAGTTTTCATGGCAAGCCCAAATGCACAACATTCCATTATGAACTCTTCCCTCAGCATTAAATACATACTGAACTGAAATAAAAGGCCTGGTTGTGCAACTTCAGGGTCTGTACCTTGTTTAAAAATGGCATGCAGCTGCTCGCTCAAGTGAGATTGGATCAAAGAAAACAAGATAAAAGATACAGCCAATTACACCATTGCTCTTTCTAAGCTATTCAATAAATCAGTACCTCAATACATGTGGTATTTCAAGAACTTCTGTTTCAAACTATTTGTAAGAATTCATCCCAATTTAGTCCATATTTTAGAAACCATTGAAGCAGTTGCTGCTGAAAACATGATCCACTACGTCAGTAAAACCCCAGTTTCACTACACATAAGAGATCTGGCAAAAATAAAGCAGGTTTTTACTGGAAAGTAATTTATTTATAACAACTTGATAAATGTAGCTATTCTGTAGCTGGTTTCATTTATTGGTAATACATTTTGGTTTTATTTTAAGTATAAAGTATCCTAAATTCTTCCAAGTAGATATTAAGACAAAACTATATGTTAGTCCCTCCAGATTTAGTCAGAGCTGGGTACTCTGGGTTTTATCTGCAACTGCTAAAATGCACAAAGGAGGATGTATTTTCATGCAGCCAGCAGCTCCAATGTCACATTAGCAGTCAGTTTTTTTCCAAGAGCTCAAATTCCCAAATACTATTTGAAAATGTAGACCACGTGCTTTTTTTTTAATTATTATTATTTGGAGTGTATTTTCCACATTTTGTATAACATTAAGAATTTTTCTGTTCGGACTCTTGAGTTTTATTGTCAGAGAAAGCTTTGATGGACTGTTAACTGGAGATTCCATCAGCCTCACAATAAGAAGCGATAAAAGGATGAG